>JAJHUR010082719.1:0-83690 GCA_027495735.1 Lutjanus campechanus
CACACACACACACACACCCTGATTCCATTACCCAACTGCTTGTCACTCACAAACACACATATTAACATTCATGCTCACACATACCTCCCCTCTCAGATAATCACTTGAATGCACAAACATACATACATTCACACATAAACAGATGCAAATTCCCCTTCAATCTCACAAAGGCACACAGATATCACAAACATAAACTATTCAAACATTAGGCCAAAACATTCTTACACACACACACACACACACACACACACACACACACACACAACAGAAATGCACATATTTAAGTCCGCAATAGGGGACACACACAGTGCTGCTGAGGCGTTACTGTACGGCGTGTTCAAACACACAAACAGAGACACACATTGTACTAAATGATTTGTTTCCTCCTCCTCTCTGATGCTTATGAATAATACAAGAATCTCAGGGGAACTTTTTGCTTCACATAAATAAGAATTTAGATAGAAAATTGCATTATTAATCTGTGGCTTCTGGCTCGGCTTTTCCTGTAAAGAATTCATACAATGTTGCAAGTTTGCAGCCTCACAGGAACCGAGGCCTGAAGGGCCAACCAGTTATGAGCCGTGGATTTCAGAGTTTGGGATGGGAGCCAGAGGTGGGCTGCATTGACTGATTTTATTTAAAACTGCTTATCTCAGATACAAACAGTTTTATGGTGTTAAGTTCTTGCTTTGGCACAAAGTGAGTGGTTAGTGGATTACACTACATGTAGACTGTGGATCAAATGCAGCACCACACTCTGATGTCAAAGCTCACAACTGTCATTCAGTCACATTTAAAATGAGAGTCTGTGTCCCAAAATGTCCCACACACTTCATATCTTGGTCATAATTCCGTTTTCTTTCTTTCTTTCTTTCTTTCTTTCTTTCTTTCTTTCTTTCTTTCTTTCTTTTCTGTTTTCATAGGACTGGGTGATATAGCTGAAAAACCTACCATGATAGTGAGGTTTCATATCGGTTGATATTGCCAATTGATCATGTAAGTTATATTACAGTTATATACAGTATTGTGACAGTATTGTAGGTATATGGCATTTGGTGCTTTCACAAAATATTAAAACGATAAAGAAAAAAATGTTTTTTTGATAAATAATCAACAGTGTCTTAAGTGGTTAAAGGTAAACAATAGAACAGCTAGAACAGTAAATTCATACAATTATATGACTTTACTGTAATGCAGCCTTCAAAACCAGAAACAAGACATTTATGACATAAAATGATCTAATGATATCCAAAATCTATCTCGATATCTATTCTTATATCATGATACAATATAATATGGATATACTGCCCTCCCCTACGACAGCATGCACCAAAGCTCCTTGGCTGGAACTGAATGGACACTGAGGTGATATGGCATGCACTGTTCTTTAAAAGACCCTGGTGGATACTGGATTTTTGGGGCAGGTGCTGATACTGATATTCTAAATTTGATATATTGGCTAATATGTAATGGAAAGGGGATATTTTATGGATTAACAATAAATCTGGCTGTCCAAAATGGCACCAGGTCACTAAAACAGTAATCAGTATGTCTTAATAATTCTAAATAACTGTAAATGAAAAAACAACTATTTATGTCTATTAAACTTGAATTAAGAAAAATGAGAAAACATACATAAAATGCTGCCCATAAATCTAACAAATGAAAGCAATCTGTATAATTTTCTATTAAGAATGTATTTATATAGATGCATATCAGACAACATACATACCAATACCGATATAGACCAATATACAGTAGCCATGATAGACCCATTATGATATTATGATATTATTATATTCTTTAACAACAAATTTAAGAAATCTTCATCAAAGTTGCTTGTTAATGTTATGTAGTTATGTAAAAAAAAAAATCAACCTATACACTGTTACAATTAAAACAAACAAAAAACAAACTACAATTAAAACATTGGTTGTAGTATCAGTCCTGCTCAGGTTAAATGTGAAATTCAAAGACTAAACTGTAGCTGCTGTGCAGCAGTGAGTCACAGCTGGGTGAAGAAGAGCAAGAAGACATATGAGAAATACCTGAGGGTCTGACAGCAGAACTGCTCAGAATATAATTATTTAAAACTTTATGAATATCCTTGAAATCGCGTGTCTCTAATCCACACAGCACAGTGCCCGAGTTGGCATCAGCATGTTTATTTTGTACCACTCTGGGCTCGAACCCACAACCACACACAAGGGCAAGTCATGATGTTGCTGCGCTGCATCCCACATGAGAAACTATAGAAGACCTCGCCACCGTGAAGCATCAGAACATTTCTGCTCAATGGGGGGAGGGCTACAAACTGAGACCACGCACAACTGATTTGTTACGAATTTTTAAGCTTTAGACGATCACTGTAGCGCCACCATCAGGACTATTTGCACACAACACATGTTGAGGACTTTAGGCATAGGACTAAAGCTATATGGAAAGTCTGGGAAGGCAGATTTCTAAGGAACAAGAAGAGGAGGATGGTGAAGAAGATGCAGAACAATACAAAGAAGATGAAGAAGAAGAAGCGTAAGAAAAGATGAAGACAAAGAAGATGAAGAACATGAAGAAGACATATAAGACAAAGGCAATGAAGAGGAACAAGATGAAGAACAAGGAGACGCTGAAGAACAGGACGAAGAAGATGAAGAAGAAAACAAAGAAGGCAAAGAAGATGAAGACAAAGAAGAAGATGAGGAAGAAGGCAAAGAGGAAGAAGTACGTCCTCTTACTTACATCTTGACTTTAATTTGACATTTTCTCGTTAAGTTTATGTTCAGTTACGCTCAGCTTTAATATATCAAACAGCCAGCCCACATTGTTCTTTAATATTTAAGTTTATTTGTGTTTTTGACATATTATTTAGTTTAGCCCAGTTTGTTTAATATTCACTTTGATTTGTATTTTCAGTTTTTGAGATGTAAAACCTGCGTGCTTGTGTCTGTGCTCATCCCCTCACAGGCAGTATTTTTGAAATTCAGGGAAGGTTGAATGTTTTTACCTTCAGGATGGCCTGCTGTGTGTTTCAGCTGCAAATGTGTGCACACAGGGTGAGAAGACGTGTAAATTCAGCGGGCAGATTATCATGTAGAATCCTTTTCCACTGAGTCATCTGGTTACATGGGAAACAGATAGAACCTGTGCATTGTGTCAGAACAGCTTTGAATGGTTAAGTCTGAGGAGCATGTGGAGTCTTTGTGAGTACATGTACTCCTACCTACCTGTAGGACATGTTGAGCAAACAGATCAGCAGCCGGCACGGATTTGATCTCAGCCATATGGCTGCAACAGGTCCTGCACCGGGTCTGGTACCCACGTGTGCCCAACAGGTGACCCTAAGGCTGCAATTAAAGATTATTTTCTTGATTAATCGATTATTAGTTGTTTTTTTAATGTCAGAAATGATGAAAAATGTCAGTCAGTGTTTCTCAAAGTGGATTTGACATTTTCAAATGTCTTGTTTTACTCACAACCCAAAATATTCAGTTTACTGTCAGATCAGATTTAAGAAGCTGAATTCAGAGAAGTTATACTTTTTTTCTTTAAAAAAAATCGATACTCAAATTGATTAATCAATTGTCAAAATAGTTGATATTTACTTTAATAAAACTGATTAATCGTTGCAGCTCTAGGTGACCTGCAAAAACATTATATAATGGGTAAAACCTATATTTATATAAATTTACAGATGTGCACTCAGTTAAAAATTAAATAATTGTGGGCAGCCAGCAAGCAAGAACCATAATATAACATATTCAATACAATAATATTTTTTCCTTGGAGAAATCATTATTGAAAATGATTGTGCAGTAGGATTTTGGTGCCCAAAGATTGAATATAACGCTGTCAGCGACTTTGCCACTTGTAAAAAGTTCCAAAAAGTATTTGTTTTTGATAGCTGCAAGCAAGGCTCGTCATCACTATGGAAACACATGGACAGCTGCTGACACGAGTGAGTGACTGTGTATGTGTGTAATCACGGGTGCAGGCAGGTGTGGACCTGACATAGAGATTATTCCAGGTAACAGGTCGGTTCTGGGTCTCAGCTTTGCGGGTGTGGGTGGGGGCAGGTTTGCAAAGCTGAGTTGTTTGTTGGTGAATAAAGTCATGTAATAATAATGTAATATACAAGTTCTGCTGTACAAGAGGGTCTGTGTGTGTGCTGTCTTGTGAACCGGCAGATATATGTCCTGCAGTACATCAGAACATTGAAGCAGTTCATGAAAATAAAGGAAGTTCCCAGAAGTACGTTCACTCACTTTGAGATGTGGATTTCATCTCACAGGACAGGAGGATTATGGGAGTTGTGTCAAAAAAAAAAAAAAAAAAAAAAAAAAGTCAGCTCAGGTGTGAAGAATGTGTAAGATGTCTCCTCAGTAAAATCATCCTTCATTTGGATACTGATTGGAACACAACACATATTCTCAGCTCCTGCTTTTGTTTCTGACTGTGAGCGAAATGAGAAGAAGAAAGCCTCTCCAGGTACAGCACACGTCTGCGTGGCCTTGGCCCTCAGGGGCCTCTATAAAGAACGTGTCAGAGAAGGAGACCTTCTCCATTTATATGTCTCACGTGAGTGCTGCCACACTTTTACGACTGACACTCAACCATAAAACTATACTGCCTTCATATGTGTTGAAACGCACACGCTCACACACACACTGAAGTAAACAGTACATGCAGAGAGAGACGCGTGGTGACTACACGCATGGACATGTGACTTCCTGTGGCTGCATCTGATAAACAATGACTGTCATAAAGTTCACGATAGCATGAAGAAGGAAAAGGAGGAATGGAAAAGCATTCCTTGTCTGTTTTTGCTGCCTGTTTTGAGCACGTTTTATGTTATTTTTTGCCGTCGTCTTGTTGCACTTTTAGAAACAAAAGCCTGATTTGGAGAATATGTCTGCAGACAACACTGCACATCAGACCTTAAGCTCAGACCTCAAGTCATTTAGTGCTAATCAAGGGGAATTATACATTTTTTAATCACCACCAACTCATCTTTTATCATTAACTTAATGTGAATATATTTAAAATTCTAAGTCAACTTAAAATTTAAATTTTCAGTTCTTATCTTGACCTGTTGTGTGTTCACTAAACTTAGCAAATTAAAATACAGACACATAATCAGCATATTGTGAGACTTCCCAGCATGCATTTCTTGAGGGTTAAAACTCTCCAGAGATGTTTTTTAAAAAAATATATATATATTGTATTGACATTATGGAGATGCTGTGTTTCCATAAGGGATTTTTTCCCCAAAACATTCAGCTCTGTCTCTGTCTGGTGTCTATTTGTACGTACACTGAAACAGGTTGTGCATGCTGTGATCGTTCCTCCTGTTACGACTAACTTCCTGACAATCCTTCAGTGTAAGAGACGAGGGACAAAATCATCATCCTTTGCAGACATGTATTTCAAAGTTTCTCTGAAGTTAATTTGATTCTCATACAATTTCTCAAGTTTGATTTGAGTCTCATACAAAAATATGACAGAGGACTGGATTTAGTCCGTCATGGCTTACATTAAAGTGACTTTAAGAAGGCCTCTCTTTGTAGATAGGTCTGAAAAATGTGAACTTTAAGCAAACAACATACGTGTTAGCAAAGCTGGTGTCAGAGATGTAAGCAGGTAGATTTTTTAAAAGACTTTTGACAGAGCTTGATGTTTCCCCCTTGGGTTTTGCCTCATCTAATTCACTGCAAAAAAAACTAAATACTCTTTCCCAAAATGTTGAACTGTTCCTTTAAAGGAACAGGCTGTTGAAGCTCCATGTAAAATACCTGAAATAAAGTAAGGCTTGATGGTTGGCAGGTTGCCATTGACAACTATTTTTAAAAAATTGGCAACCAATTTTTGGTCTTTGGTTGCCATCAGTGGCAACGACTTTTTAAGATATAAAAAATAGGGAAAATAATGTCTACATATCTCCATATATTTAAACAACAAGAGCCTCTCCAGATGGTCCCAAATGCATAATAATTACTGGAACTTGACTACATTGTCTTGCAGTGCAAAAAATTCTATTATTCTGGAAGGCAATATGTAAAGAAATGAGTATGGTGATACGGCAACATCTGCTTCCCAGGCCACTTTTATGCCTACTAGGAAGTATTCCAGATTCTATGAAGGTACATGAGGAAACAGTTTAATTTCTCTTAATGTCGGCTAGAAAAACTTTACTGACGAAGTGGGTTGGAGATGATTTAATTGTGGAAATTTCTGATATCACATGTCACTTTAGAGAGGTTGAGATATTGTATTGGTGGAAGAAAGATGGGAGAAATCAGTATTCTTTAAGGAATTAAATGCAGGTAGGCGTGAGGATAAATTTTTAATATTTCATGCATTGGTGATATTTAAATATTGCTGTTACAGTCAGAACCGGAGCCAGACAACAGTGGTGAAACAGATGAAGTTGTTTGACTGTGTGGTGTAAAGTTTGACAAATATAATGTATGAGAGTGGAGATGGTGGACAGCTGATGTTGGTGTCACTTGAGGGACCCACAGTCCAACACTTCATGGCTTCATGGCTTCACAGCTGCACTGCTGGTGTTTTGCGTAGCAGGAATTAAGGGTGGACACATTGTGTAATAAAACTTGTGAATTAAAGTCTGTAAAGTGTCTTTCAAACATTCTTTTTTGGTCACATTTTCATTATTAATCTGATGTATAACTACATAGTATCGTAATTACTCGAAATATAGAGGACAGTGGTGTACTCAGGCTGTCTGAGGGGCAGGGGTCAGAAAAATAAAAAAGGGCACCAGCTGTGCGTAGTGAGGAACCAGCACAGTGAAAATCAATATGCATTACAAGTGAAAAAGTTACAATTCCTTGTTTAGATTACAATTGTTTTATTGTACAATAACTACTACAAATCTGTAGGCCAGCTTGTATGACACTTTTAGGGGGCACTTTACCACATTTTGTCCACTAGAAGGGCACCACAGAGGGCACTTGATCACATTTTATCTACATTGTGGCATCCAAAAGGGCCCTTTTATGTTATTTTTAAGAACATGGCGCGCACACAGGCATTTCTGGAGCTATTGTAGTTCTCCCCCTTTCAAGTGTGTTCTCAAGTCAATAAATTGTATTTTATTTCAAAGTTTATGATGTTGTTGTTAAATAAATTGAAGTTCCATAGACAATTTGCAGTTAATATATCATGAAAAAGTACTTTGATACTTAAAGTGTAATTGATTCCGAGGTCCCTTATTTATGTAAATTTGTTACCTTCTTGTTACCTCGTCGTCCTCCCTCGTTCCTGACAGGAAACCCACTCAGTATTTCATTAGTACCATTAAACAATTTAATATGTGAGCTGTAATCTAAAACTTTGCCAGTTAAGTGTGTGTTTGTGTATATGTGAGTGTGCATTAGGTATATATATGTGTGTGTGTGTTTGTGTACGTGCAGTTCCCTCAGTGTGTGTTCAGAGGGGGGTTGTGAGCTCACAGACAGTAGTGTTCCTTATTAAGAGACACAAAAGCCTCGGCAGGTGCTCCCTCCCTGTCTTTGTCTCTGGAGCTCTCCGCTGTTTATTTGTTCAACTCGTAGAGAAGTCCCCTCTCTGTCTCTGAGCCCTCGGGGAAAACAAAGAGCAGACGCACAAAGACAGGACTGCCCCTGCATCCTGGCAGCAACAAAGCCCAGCTACACATGTCAGGGATGGCATGGCATGGAATGGCAGGTGTTCCATGGACGGGAAAACTGGAAGAAAACTTTTTCTCCCCCCCTCTTTTTTCCCTCACTTCTCCTGAAGTCAGACGACACGAGGCAGTCAGTGCAGAGGTGTAACCATTAACCAGCACACACTGATAGATGAGGCAACAAATGTGCAAGCATGTGCAGATGCACGCACACGTACAGCTCTCGGCTCCAGCAGCTGCCAGGGTGAGAGGTCAGTCTGTGTTATGAACTGTAACCTGGACGTCAATAATCAAACTGTGGACTTAAATAAATATCCTTCACTTTTACTCACAAACTTCACAATAAAAGATGTTTATCAATGTTCTTACTACAATTAGTCAATTAATTGATTAGTTGTTAACAATTAAATTAATTGCCAACTATTCTGATAATCAATAAATTGTTTTTAGTAAAGAAAAATGTCAAAATTCTCAAATGTGAATATTTTCTAGTTTACAATATTCAAGCTACAAGATAAATTTGTTTATCATTAACCCATTCTGGGACAGATCATGTCCAAAAGAACCTTTAAAAATTATTAATAGCAACACTTCCATTTTTTTGCTGAAATGTTATTCTTTAAGAATTTATACATATGAAATATATGTAATTTATGCAATGTTCTGGTTTGCTTTAATTTTTTTAATTTCTAAATTTGTTTTGTGTCAGAAAACAGCCTTGTCCTGGACAAGAATTCACAACTTCAGACAATTTTAAAATGTGTTAAAATCCTTCAAAATCTAAAACTAATAATATCTGCTGATAACAGAGGTGTACAAATGTGCAGTCATAATCATCTTTGTTTTAAAAGTGTTTTTTAATGAAAAGGTTGTTTTTTTTAAAGTTGTGTCCCATATTTATGTCGACTCTGCCAGATTTTTACACATGATTTAATCAGGCATAAAAAGCGCTTTAAAAAGGCAGGAATACTGCTCAATCACAGGTAAAATAAATATTTTTTAGACAAATTCATTCAATAATATTTCTATCAGATGTGTCTCAACCATAACATGTCAACTCTGTAGCCCTTCTAAATCAAAGCTAAATAAGAATTATGGTTTAAAATGTGTATTTTGATTAACATTAACTCACTGGGTCTGTACTGTGAAAAGAAAAAAAATTACCTTTTGTCAACTCTGTCAGAAAATCTGACGGGGGTGACGTCTACATTTAATAGAAATAGAATTACAAGGTTTAATAGCCAAGAGTTTGATCTTTTGAAATATATTTTCCAACATAATTTAAGAGTAAAAAATCACAACCCCCTCAAACTATGTTTTTGTAGTGTTATTTATCCCTCAAGATAGTTGCAGAGTTTTGGAGATGTCTGCTTTCTCTCCAGTATAATGGGACTAAATGGCACTCAGCTTGTGATGCTCAAAGCACCAAAAAATACATTTGAAAAATTCAAAACCAGTGTCTCTTCATGACCCAGTTACTCACGATAACATTCAGACCTTGTTGTGAGCAGTTTCATGCAGGATCTACTTTCCTCCCATCAGAAATAAAATAGTTCTGGTAGATTCTACTGCGCAAAGAAAGTAGTTCCTACACAAAACCGCTGGAAGGTCTGTGTATTAATTTGAGTAACTGGGTCACGATTTTTAGAAAGAGGCATTGCTGTAGTTTTTCAAATATATATTTTTGGCATTTCAAGCCCCACAGGACTAGAACCATTTAGTTCCATTATATTAGAGAGACGGCAGACATTTCTGTGGTCGATATCTCCAAAACTCTGCAACTCACACTGAAACAGTTTAGATGGATAAATAGCACTGATGGCCAGTGAAAAAATATTTATTTTTGATATTGGGGTGAGCTGTCCCTTTAAATCACAGTTTAACACATGAAGATACAAGCAGGATTCTGTGTCATCACACTTAGTTTGGAAGCCAATCATGGTTCAGTCTGCAACTAACATACGTGTGACATAGAAAGGCAGACTTTCAATGAAGTAGGAGATGTTTTGACAGAATGACAAAAAGTCATTTCAACTTCTTCAGACATAAATTCTTATTCAGATTGTTGTTATACTCCTTTCACATGTCTGGAGGGGATATTTGATCTGTATTAGATTGTTGTAAATGTCACATGTTAGTGTTCCAGCAGATACAGAAACCACCACACTGCCACCGCTGTGATATACTTAGTAAATTCAATCTGTCGAGTCTCGAAAATGTCAGATTTTTTTTTCAGACGTACGGTTAGTTTATAAAACCACCCACAGCTTGGCCCCACCCCTTTAAAGGATTTCACTAAACCCTGGTCTGAGAACAATAGCAAAATTACAAGGACCTCCACCAGAGCTGACTGTGTGATCCTGCAACAAAACTTGGGCAGTCAGCTTTTTCCATTTAAGCCATGGAAAAGTAGTTTCCATCCCAACTCAATCAATCCATAATGTTAGAAAGGTGGTTAAAGATCAATGTAATCATTCACTTGAATTTTTATGAACCATTATTACCTCACCAACTGATGGTTACATCCTGTAACCACGTACAGTATTTTATAATAACTCATTACAGGGCAAGTTAGGAATTTAAATGTGTAAAACAATGCACCTTTTTAGATTTTCTTCCACTTTATTAGTTTTCACAAAAACGAAAGGAAACATTATGTGCAAAAGACCAGAAAAAAACTATGTAAACTTGTTTTAAAGATTAGAAGTAGCTTTTTTGTTTTAATAAAAAACAATGTTGCATTGAACATCTTTTCATTCAGTTTGACTTTCTTAAATTTTCTCAACTTTTTTGAATAAATAATAATAATAATAATAATAATAATAATAATAATAAATACATAAATAAATAAGCAACACAACAACATCCTGTCTGTCAGGAAAGACACGCACTAGGAGACAGAAAAAACAGGCATTTAAAGGAATAGTTAAAGCAAAAATGAAATTTCAGTCATTATCTACTCACCCCCATGTGGACTGAAGATTGGGTTTAGTTTTTTAGTTCACAAAACACTGCTGGAGTTTCACAGGAAAACAGTGTTGCAGAATCTCCCAAACAATGGAAGTGAATGGTGACCAATTTTCAGATGTAAAGAACAACAGAATAAAAAGATAAAATGCCTCCATACTGATCGTCTGGTGTAATACAAGTCTCCCAAAGCCCCAGCATGTCAAGTTGACTAAAAAATGTTATTTACATCATGTTTTCAGTCTGAATCTTCACTGTAGATCTTTAACTTGGAGCTAAGTTCATGTGCACATGCACACTGTCTGAACTGGGTGTGTGTGGTGTGATAGTGTGCAAACAGCATGTTGGGGCTTCAGGAAATTTGGATTACACCAGACGAGCAGTATGGAGGCATTTTATGTTTTTTTCCTAGTTATTTTTTTCCATTTGAAAACTGGTCACCATTCACTTCCATTGTTTGGGAGATTCTGTAACACTGTTTTCCTGTGAAACTCCAGCAGTGTTTTGTGGACTAACAAAATAAACCCGACCCTCAATCGGCATGAGGGTGAGTAAATAATGACTAAATTTTTACTTTTGGGTGATCTGTCCCTTTAAATGTAACTTGAATGTTCACACACTGAAATCAGTTTCATAGATTATTAATGTGAAGTTTGCTGAAAAATGCTGACACACTAACACAGTCATTCCTACAGGCTGTTCCACAATAGTTCAGTGAGGTCTGAGGGTAACGTCCAGACAAAGAAAGTGATGAAAAGAGTTCATTTTGAATGTTTTTCAGTTTTAAGCGGCAGGAATTTAAACTGGTGAGGCAATTCAATATTTTCCATTAATATTATATAAATTTAATTCACAATTTAAAGAAACTCTCATTTGTCATTCCTTACCAATATGATACAGTGTTGCTTTAAGTAACACACCGTAAAGTACATTTTCTCAAATTATGTTTTTTAATTATGTTCATGCGTTTTAGTGTATGTACTGTAGGAACATCTTCCTATTCTTTACTGTGAGCAGAGAACTTTCACAACTAACATTACTAGATCCTTTAACCAGAACATAACCATTAAACATGAGTTGAACTGGGAGCCCGGCGCCTCTCTGATCTCTCTTGAACTGTGGAGTTTGTTTTGTTACTAACACATCTCAGCTAATTAGGGAATTTGACCACTGGTGACTTAACACGTGGACCAGAATGATATTTCTGGCATTAGTACCTTGTCAATATGGACCAATACACCCAGGATCAATACTTTGTCAATATTTGTTTTTCTGGCTCTGTGTGTGTGTGTGTGTGTGCACGCGTCTGTTCGTGTGTGGAGAGAGGGCTGCTTGCCAGCTGTGCAATCTGTTCAGTAATCTCAGGTCTGGTCTGTACACACACTCCACAATCTGCTCCGGTAAAACTGGCCCTACCCACCCGCACACACACACACACACACACACACACACACACACACACACACATATACACTTCTTCATCTATCCTTATGAGGACCATTGATTGACTACATCAGTGTCCCAACCTTAATCCTAAATTCAAGTTTAAGCCCCAAAATTAACTCTTTTAAAAGAGAGAGATTGGACCAGTTGACCTTCACATTCTAAAATGTCAGCCTGAGGAACAGAAAGTAAAATCTGTGTTTTAGATGAGAGGTAAACACAAACACACATGTTTGAGATTTAAATTTGCTGCTTCTGTGCAGCCTCTCTTGAAAACCTGAAATCCCTGGAACATTATTTCCCCTCGTTGTCGTTGTGAGTGCTGTCTTTTTCAAAGTATACCTCAAGAATATTAAAATCACTGCTCGCCACGCACTGCTACTTCCCAGCAGCTAACCCACTCTCTTCCTGATTCACAATAACCCTTATCAGCCCAATTTCCCTTCTCTCTTCCCGTGCCCATTTTAACACGACGCCCTGTTTGTTGTTTAAATGGAAGGGAGAGAAAATTGGCCACTTTTGCCGTTCAGAAACTCCCGCAGCTGTCGGTAATCGCTGTGTGTGTGTATGTGTGTGTGCACGGCGCCGTAATGTGCAGTTAGCACAGTAGGGGTGCGTGGGGCGGGGGCTTGGAGAGAGGGGTCATGGCGTGCGGCGGAGAAAGCACTATTAGGAGAAAATGATAGGCCTGTCCCTGAAACTCCATTATACAGCAAACACTTAAAAGACTGGACCGGCTTCATTACAGGGCAGCATGAATCATGCAGCACTCACACAAGCTACTGGCCTCCCTCTCCTCCTCCCTCTGTCTCCCCCTCTCTGTATCCCACTCTCTCCCCCAGCACAGCCTTCTGTTTAAACTGGAGGATCGCCAGGAAAGAGGGATGGAGCGAGGGAGGGAGGGAGCACAGTAAAGAGGAACAGAAGAGGCTTCAGCGTTGCCGAGGGCCAAGCCTGTTCGCCTCAGGTCTGACAAACAGGAGGAGACGAGAGAAGAAGAGAGGAGAGGAGAGGAAATAAGTGAAAGAAAGGAGGAGAGGTGGGGAGGAGGGAAGAGGAAAAAAGAGAGGGAGATGAGATGGGAGGAGAGAAAATGAGAGAAAAAAGGAGGAGATAATAGTAACAGACGAGGAGATGAAATAAGAGAGAGGAGAGGAGATGAATAAAGAAGAGGAGATGAGATGGGAGGAGAGAAAACGAACGGAAATAAGAGGAGATGAGATAAGAGAAAACAGGAGGAGATGAAACAAAGGAAAAAGAGGAGAGGAGACAAGGGGAAGTGTGGAGGAGTGGAAACAAGAGAAAGTGTGGAGGAGAGGAAATGAGGATAAAAAAGGAGGAGAGGAACGAAGAGGAAAAGAGGAGTGGAGGAAACCAGAGAAAGCATGAAGGAGAGGACACAAGAGAAAAAGAGGAGGAGAGGAAACAAGAGAACGAGAGAGGGAGAGGAAACAAGAAAAAGTGTGGAGGAGAGGAAGCAAGTGAAAGAGAGGAGGAGAGGAGATAAGAGGAAAGGGGGAGGAGAGAAAACCGGAGAAAGTGTGGAGGAGAGGACACAAGACAACAAGAAAAGGGGAGGAAACAAGAGAAAGTGTGGAGAAGAGGAAACAAGAGAAAGAGAGGAGGAGTAGAAACAAGAGAATGTGGAGGAGAGGAAACAGGAGAAAGAAAGGAAGAGAGGAGATAAGAGAAAGGGAGGAGAAGAGGAGATATCAATGGAGGAGAAGAGAGTAGGAAAGAAGACGCTGGAGAGATTGAGAGGAAATAAGAAAAAGAGAGGAGGAGGAGGAGATAGGAAAAGAGTGTCGAGAAGAGCAAATGAGAGGAGAGGGGGGAACAGAAGAAAGGAGGTGATGAGAAGGGAGTAGAGAAAAGTAGAAAGGAGCAAAGTAGATAGGTGAGGAGATAAGAAAAGGAAGAGAAGAGAAGGAGAGGACATAAAAGAGAAGGAGGGGAGATATGAGTGGAGGAGAGGAGAGAAGATGAAAGTTGAGAGAAGGAGAGGAGATGACAGAAGCGAATGTGATGAGATGGGAGGAGAGAAAAGGAGAGGAAATAGGAGGAGGAGAGAAGGGGACAGATGAGCAGAGAGGAGAGGAGAAAAGGAAAGGAAGTAAGAGGAGGAGAGGAGTGACTTGCTGGGGCATGCTGTAGTCTGTGTGATGGAAAATGGATGAAAGTGTGACTTCAAGTGTGTGTTTGTGTCTGTCTGTGTGTGTGTGTGTCCATCTGTGTGACTGTCCACAGTGTGTACAGACAGCCTGTTAGCATTAGTCTACGTTGGTAATGAGTGTTTGTGAAGTGTTGGTGTGTGTCTGTGAAGTGTGCATGTGTCCTTATATGTGCACATGTGTAGAGAGCATGTGTTTTTATTTGTGTGCGTGTGTGAACCGACCATTTGTGTTTTTTGTTCTGTTTGTGTGTGCATATGGGTGTGTGCGTGTGTGTGTGTGTGTGTGTGTGTGTGTGTGTGTGTGTGTGTGTGTGTGTGCGTGTGTGTGTGTGCGTGTGTGCGTGCGTACTCCAGAGCGTGTCACAGCATGCTGCCAGAGGGCCAGGGCAGCGAGCCAGACCCAGGGCACAGCATGACACTGTGTCCCGATCTGTGTTGTGAGTGCCTCAATTACCCATCAGCCCGACAGAGAGAGAGAGAGAGACAGAAAGAGTGTGTGTGTGTATGTGTGTGTGTGTGTGTGTGTAGACAGGGACGGATGATTCTTGATTTTTTGTGTCTTTTATCTCTTGCGAACCGATGTTTCCCAAATCTCCTCTCATTTCTCTGAGTGTGCACTTCTCATTTCACAGACACTTAAATCCAAAACTACATCTCACTGTGTCCTCCATAAACCTCCTATCTCCACCGCTCTTCATTCTCTAACACACTGACACCACACGGCACAGCCTCCACTTTCTGTCTCCAGGGACAGGGGAACTATTTTGTGGGAGGGGGTGCAGTAAATGTGGACCAAATTCTACCCCGCTCCCAGGGCTGGTACACCTGACTTGCAGCCAGTGTTACTTTAAAAATGTATTCCCATACAGTTACAGATTACCTGTTGTAATCATAGTGTAATCAGTAACCTAATCCATGTATCACAACATTGAAGTAATGTAATGTGTACTTTACATTACTTTTGGATTATCTCAGTATCAAATGGTGAAATTGTTTAGTCTAATATGTTAATTTTTAGGTTTATTAATTATTTGTTCTGCTGTTTCTTCTTTTGTTATGTATGAATGCATGTTGAGATTAATAGCAGTAATTATGTACATTTAAATGCACTTTGTTCAGTAATGTTATGCTAATTACATTGAACATTCAAACTTCAAGTAAACTGCCAAGAAGTTGTAAGTAGTAGTAGTAGTATTGACAGGTTAGCTAGCTATAACTGGATTTCTGTGTAGCTAATGTTAGTGGTTAGTCTTTGTAGTTAATGTTAGCAGTTGGTCTATGGGGCTAACATTAGAAGGTGGTCTGTGTGGCTAACATTAGCAGTTGGTCTTTCCTGTAAATGTTTCTATAAGTTACATGTTGAGTTCTTGGATGATGACAGTATTTTCACAGCCAGGGGCAGACTGTCACTGTCACTGTGCTGTGATGTTGTTCCACTTTTCTGATTTAAAGACAACATAATATTGAAATTTCCACCCCAATTTATAGCACAGGAAACACTCAAAGCCATCCACACAATAAATTCACCTGTATCTCAACGACACAGTATTTACAGGGCAAGTACACTCAATTAAAGCCAGCAAACATTAACAAATTCAAACCTTTAAACCCTCTCTAATGTGAACAAACACAAACAAAGCCTGAAGAATAACTGACAGCAAGGTATGGTGTCATATAAGAAATGCAGGAAATTTTTAGAAGCCTAAATTAATTGGAAAATAGTCTTACATGATGCAATGCATTTTTCAGGGATCTACAAAATCATCCACTATGTAATCAAAGTCTAATCTACTGGTCTATTTACTCATAAACTGCCACGAGAGAAGGTCGCCTTAAGGGGTGTCGGCATCATCTTATTCCTCAGTTCATTTTTAAAGTGATACTCCACTTTGTGAGAATAAGCCATTCAGTATGTACTCACCACTATGCCGATGTGATGTTAAGTGAAGGTCTTCAGTTCACCAAACAATCCTGGAGTTTTAGGAGAAACAGGGTAGCAGCCTCATCCAGTACAATGGCAGTGAACAGTGACCACGGATAAAACGTTAAAAAAAAGCACACAAAACAAACACAAAATGTCTCCATCCTGCTTGTGTGGTGTAATCCAAGTGTCCGCAAGCCACGACAATAAAAATTAACCGCAAAAGACGCCATTTACGCCATGTTTTTAGCAGAAATGTCAACTGTAGCATGTAGCCGGTAAGATGTAAACATGGCGTAGATCTTGCGAGACTTCGTATATATCTTAATGGACGCACGTGCGGAAGTCTCGCGAGATCGACGCCATGTTTACATCCTACCCGCTACATGCTACAGTTGACATTTCTGCATGGCTGTTTGTTTTGTGTTCTTTTTTTTAAACGTTTTATCTAACAAAGTGGAGTATCGCTTTAATCCTGGAGTGTCATGTCAAAAAGTGGTCAGCCACTAAAAACTGATTTGCCCAGGCCATGTAGTTTATAGACGTCAATAGCTGCTTTTATCTGGATGTAAGAGTCGTAATGTGTAAATATATATCACTTTATGTCAGTGGTAATGTTTTTGTGAATCCTGTATGTTTTTTCTGAACTCTTCTGCTCCAACTTTTTGCTTTTTTTTGTCCTTTATCCGTTTCAGTTTTATTTAAACTCTGCATTTTCTGTCTTGATTTCATTTGATGATTTCCCACTGGACCTCTAACATAGATGGACAGCTCCACTTGAAGATGTGGGGGGAGGTGATGGTGACACTTGCACCTAACTGAGATAGCCTATTGACAATTTTGTGACCATGTAGCCCCCAGTCAGATGGGCCAACATCTAGTGGGCTTCCGCGGTTTGGTGCAGTAAAGAGAAACTGTTGTACCCCCTGCACCCCCTGCACACCTACCTCCAGTGTGTATGTACACAGTAGCAACAAAAACTTAATTTGGAACAAACAGGAAAAGAATTTGTTGATGACACCAGACTCAGTCATTTCATGGTACAAGTCTCCTTGTACCTGCAAGCATAGAGTAACCACCATGGGCCTGGTTGATCAGCTCCAGCAGGCTTACCTACACCAACACCGCCTACCAGACCAATCTTTCCTCTCCTGGTGTAAAGGGTCAGCAGGTCAGGTTTAATGCCAGTCACCAGAATCTCCTGCTGCACACTCCGCATGTCAGTGAACTAAGGGGCCTCAACATGGATGGATGCAGTTTGCTTGGTGGAGATGGGACGCCTCTTGTCAATGGTTTTGCTTTAGAGCATGACACGAGAGTGGATTTTCACTTCTGTCCCATTCCACTCCCACAAAAAATACTCCTGTCCCATCCCAATCCCACGACAGAATCCTGTCCCATCTCAATCCCAGAAGAATGGCTCCCACCCCATCCCGTTCCCTTCAATCCGCAATCAATTGCCTGCAAAAGACTGACCTATTGTTATTATGATTCCCAACCCCACTGATTTTTTCTCCCGTCCCGTCTCTGTCCCGTGATCAATAGTGAAATTTACTCCCATCTCATGGGAATTCCACAGGAATCCATTGTCCCATGGGGTTCCCAAAAAAATGTCAGCCTCCTTGCAGATGACATTCATAATCTTGGGACCCACTTGGGACTCTGATGAGGGGGGCAACAGTGTGCAGAACTTTCTGTCCACAACCCAGACCCTCAGTACCAGCTAAAGCAATGGTACGCTCCGTGTTCTCCCCAAGATAACGTGCCACTTCCAGGACAACTCTGGATTTGTGGCCTGCGACTTCTAGAGCATTGAGGATAGGAGGAAGGTCCTCATCCAACTGGACATCAATGACGGCACTAATGACAACAACAATATGTGTGATGAGGGCAGCGGGGGGCAGCAAAGGCAGGTGGGAAATAGTCCCTCTTTCTCATAGTCCGAAAGGAAGTCTTGGGATCCAACAAGGTCTGCTCAGCAACAGAATGTCTTGCCAAAAACCTTCTAATATTAGATGCATGCAGTGTATACAGGTGAAGCTTAACTCCTAAGAAATTATGTCAATACAGGATTTAATAAGTATTATTTCTGCTGCAGGGGATCATGAAGAGAGACTGCACACCTGGCTGTGATTTGTTTTCTTTGAATATTATGAGCGTTACAACGTTATTACTTTTCCATCAAAAGTCATCAGTCTGCACCTCTATCAGCTGTCACAAGTCTTTCCCTGAAACGCCTCAAACTGATCAGCAAGGCATCGATCATAGAGCCGACACACATTAAACAGTCATAAACAGTAGCAGCATGAGTCGTGTCACCTTCAAACACATTCCTTTCTTCTTCCTTTCTTTTTCTTGCTCTTCTAAAAAAAATGTATTCTGTTTTTTCCTGTGCCCTATTTCCACTTTATGCAAAACATGACTGTGTTTCTGTAGAAATGTGGCCATTAAATCCAGCGGGCCTGCAGAGAACAGTGTTTCATCCTTTGTGGCCAAATGTAGATCTGGTGTTAAGATTAGGCAACGGCAGGAAATCCGTCCACACACACTGATGCATTGAAATTTGAATCGTTATGAACACTTTTAAAGATAAAACCACTGAGTGACTAGGTTGAGCATTAACTGCCCGTGCTGAACGATTCTCCACCTTCCTTAAGTGTTTATTGTCTAATGATTTCTGTATGAAATCATCAGTGCAGTGCTGTTTGTTAGCTGACTGGAAGTCCCTAATGTCCAATTTACCCACTAACAGAACATGGATCCACATAACAGTTATGGCAAGAGTACTAATGATAGCAATGACATCATATCAGCTAATGGCAGAAATTCCTGATCCACATGATCAAAGAAGAGTTACTTCCAGTTTAAACCACTAACAATCTAAAACACATGATAACATGTCTCTGTTTAAAGGGACAGTTCACCCGAAAATCAAAAAAGCATATTTTTCCTCTGATCTATAGTGCTGTTTATCCCTCTAGATTTTTTTGGTGTGAGTTGTGAGTTTTGGAGATATCAGCTGTAGAGATGTCCGCCTTCTCTCCAATATAATGGGACTAAATGGCACTCAGCTTGGGTGCTGAAAGAGCCAAAAAATACATTTTAAAAATGCAAAACCAGTGTCTCTCTCCAAATATCATGACCCAGTTACTCAGATTACTAGGAACCACTTTTTTTCACAGAAGAATCTACTGGAACTACTTTCTTTTCTACTAGAAAGAAAGTAGTTCTCACAGTGAAGTGCATGAATTATCTTGAGTAACCAGTTCATGATTTTTGGCAAGAGACACTGGTTTTGAATTTTAAAAAAAAATTGTGCTTTGAGCACCAAGGCAAGTGCCATTTAGTCCCATTATATTGGAGAGAAGGCAGACATCTCTACAGCCGATATCTCCAAAACTCTGCTATGTTTTCTTAAAAGTTTTAGCAACTAGCCTGCAAGAAACACTCTGACCTTGAATAAATGATGGATTTTTCTGTGTTTGAAAATTGTTGGAAACATTTGGGGATACTCAACAAAATATATAACCTATGTCTGCTGTTTTGAGACATTTTAACTTGGAAATGTTGTGTAATATAGCGTTAACATAAAACATTATGTCAATCTTACAAGTCTTTGTGTCAAGTGAACAAAAAGATTTCATGTCATTTTGACGGTCCTGAACATTTGGGTAAAGTGCCCTCTTAAGTGCCCTTTTAGTAGACAAAACATGATAAAATGCCCTCTAAAGTGTCCTTCTAGTGGACATAACATCATAAAATGTCCTCTGGGGTGGCCTTCTAGTGAACAAAACATGATAAAATACCCTCTAAAGTGCCCTTCCAGTGGAATAAACAGTGCAATACCATATAGACTGCTCCACATACTAGAAAATGATTTGTCCTCTACATGTTTTTAAATGGTTAAATAGTTCCCTGTATGTTTTCATCACAGAGTTGTAGTAGTTGCTGTACAATAAAACAATTTTAATCTAAACCTGGAACTTTTTCACCTTAGATGCTGATTCCCCGCCGGTGGTGGGTGGGTGGTGCCCTCTTTTTTCTTTGCCCCTACCCCTCAGACAGCCTGAGTCTGCCACTAGATCCAGGGAGACATTAAGCAATTTCAGGTGTTACACGACCTCCTCTCCAGCATGGAGACTTGGAGAGAGGACAGGCCGCACAAACAGTGAGGAGACAGCACAGCATTCACACAGACAGGAGACACAGACAAACACACCGAGGGGGAGACAGAGACATGAAGAGGAGAGGCTGGATCTCCTGGGGGACGATGATTCAGATCCAAATGTCTGGATGTGGCACCAACAGCCAGGTCCCAGGACGGCCAATGGTTCAGCAGAGAGACGCCTGAGTTAAAAGAGAAGACAAGGAGGAGAAACCAGGGAGTGATAGAGAGAAAAGGGTGGCTCATGGGGAAAAAAAGAGAAACAAAAGAAATGGTTAGAGAAATGCAGTGCTTGTCCCTGGACTTTTAAATAATGGATTCTGATAGTTTTTGGTTGGAAATGATTAAAAGTTGTGATAGGCTTTCTTTATTTCTGCGGCTCAGTATAACCCTGATGGAACGTTGCATTCAGGTGAATACAATTTTAACCTATTATAACCTGCTGGGTATATTGGCCTTGAGAAGGCCAAGGTACCTATACATTAATACATGATTTCATTCTTTCGCAGTCCCTCGCCCAGCCCCCACCTTCCTGTCTCTTTTCACAATAGAGACAAATTAATCAGCTAATTAAAGGCCAGAGGGAATAGAAACTTGAGGCAGTGTGAAGGTAAATCATCACACAGGATACTGAAATAATGTCGCTGTTATGTCGGCTGCTCTATATCCTGAAATGAAGTCTTATTATGTTTTGTAGGTGAAATGGTTTGACTCGCTCACACCACTGTTCTCTGCTGTGAAGCAGTTACACCTACAAGTGACTGTTGGACCCACAGCAGCCGCTTTTTGTGGTCTGATGAGTCCACATTTCAGATTCTTTTCACAAATCATGGACATTGTGTCCTCTGGGCTAAAGAGGAAAAGGACTGTCCAGATGGTTACCACCCATGGCACCATGGGTAACTGCATCTGTGAAGGCCCCATTAATACTGAAAGGTACATACAGGTTTTGGAGCGACGTATGCTGCCATCCAGACAACGTCCTTTTCAGAGACGTCCCTGCTTATTTCAGAAAGACAATACCAAGACACATTGTGCACGTGTTCCAGCAGCTTGTCTTCGTAGTAAAAGAGTTCAGGTACTAGACTGACCTGCCTGCAGTCCAGACCTGTCTCCCACTGAAAATGTGTGGTGCATTATGAAGCACAAAACACGACAAGCAGACATCAAATTCAGAATGAATGTATATTTACAAAAAGTTCATCAATTTGAACATTAAATATCTTGTCTATTTATTGTATTCAGTTTAATACAAGTCAAAAACTATTTGCAAATCATTGCATTCTGTATTTATGTACGTGTTACTCGGGAGCATGTTGTGAGCAGCTTCATATAGGATGTATTTTCTCTCTACTGAACTACACCGCCAACCATATCACTGTGCAGAGGCAGCGTGCATTAACTGATGGGCGAGAGGCTTGTGCTCACAGGATGTAAACATTAATGCCATCCTCCTCGGTTGAGCTGCAACCTCTGTACTGTCCCTTTAAATTAATTTAATTAGAAACTAGTCAAGTAAAGTCAGTTTTATTTAAACAGTCTAATATCCAAATCACAATTTGACTCAAGGGGCCGTACAGTCTGTGCAGCATGCTACTTTTCTTCCCATTAAAAGAGTGCAAAACTTAAACTTACCTCTAATCAGTTTTGTCAGTGTTTTGACGTTTACTCATACTGTACATCTCAGCTGTGTGCCACTTTGCAGGAGTTGCATCTTCCAGCTATAGCTCCAGTTGGCTCCTTACAAATCCAAGACATGAGGCTGGAAAACTGTGGCATGAGAAGTTCTCGTAGGCTTAATTCTGTCTTACATGTTCCATGGCAAGTCTTCAAACTCTGATCCAAACAGTGCTGAGCTCAAATGTTTGTGCCATAGTTACAGATTTTCTTCCAATCCTTATGGTTGATTTTTTTTTTTTTTTCAATTTGAGACAAGTTTCATTTTACTGCTCGTGTACAGTAGTTTAAAATGAATTCTGGCACTGTAGGAATAACAACATACAGTACTTTACACAAAAAATACAAAATGTTCTTTCTGGAGGGATTATAAATGAATTGATGCAGAGCAAATTTAAACTAAAATCACTTTTTATTACACCCACGTCTATATTGCATTATAAACATACTTATAATGGGTCATCATCTGCTTATAGCACCGTATAAATATAGATATATGCACTCATAAATATTCATAATCATAACACATTATAAAACATTTTATAATGACTCATCAGGTCAAGTATCATACTTCATAACTGCTGATCACTCACATTTTTTCCCCCCAAGATCAGTGTTTATTATAACAGATTAACCCTAAACATGAACTCTTAAAAAATGCTTAAATGAAAAGAAAATATTAGTATTAATTAAGTATTTACTTAAGTAATGTAGCCAGTTTGATTTAACAATACATTTCCTTCAGTGAGAAACACCATCATCAGGGCACTGCATAGTGACCACTTAGAGCAACTTAGAATCACATTCCACTTCATTATAACAGTGATTATAGTGCATTATGAAATAATTATAATCTATGACAATTGTGAGAAGTACACTATGAAATACATTATGATCCTTGCAAAAAATAATGTCAGGAGTGATCAACAGTTATAAAGCTTTATGATACTGGACCTCACAAGCTATTACCACAATGCTTTATAACGTATTATGATTATTGTTATATGGTATCATGAATATCTATAAGTGCATATAACTATAATTGTACAGTAGTATAAGCAGATTATATCCCACATAAATATGTTTATAATGCCTTATAACAGTGATTATGATGCATTATAAAATTACAAATATGTTTTACAACTATAAGAACTATAAAACACCTTAATCCTTGCAAAAGCAATATCAGTGAGTGAGCAGCAATTATAAAATGCTTTTTAATGTGTTATGATTATCCTTAAAAATCATTATGAAGCTTTCTGAGTGCTTATAATTATAGTTATACAGAGATATAAGTAGATTACAACCCATTATAAGTATGTTTATAATGTATGTATAACTGTGATTATAATGCTTTATAAAAGTATTTTAATGTATTACAACTATGAGAATTATTAAATACTATGATCCTTGCAAAAGCAATGTTAGTGAGTTACCAGCTATAATACTTGACCTTATAAGTCATTATAAATTGCATTATAATATGCTGATTATTGTTATAAAGCATTATAACTATTTATGAGTGCTTATGCAGTGAATAAAATTATAACCCATTTTAAGTGTTTTAAATGCATTACAACAGTAACTCATTATAACAGTGTTTATAAGGCATTATAAAATGACTGTATTTCAATTTTGAGAATTATAATGAACTGTCATCCTTGCAAAGAATGTGAATAACTGACAAACTGTTATGAAGTATTATGATATCTGACCATATAAGTCATCATACAATTCTTTATATTGTGCTGTAATTATTGTTATAAAGCATTATGACTATTTATGAGTTCTTATAACTATAATTATACAGTGCTATAATTAAATTATAATGCATTGTTATTATCTATATAATGCATTATAGTCAGAAGTCATAAAAAGTGTTACCAAAATGACTTAATATTATATTTTGTTATGAAAAATATAATGTTTACTTATTCTAACAGCTTCAGACCTCATTTAAAGTACTGTACATGTGCAGTAAAAGCAGATTACATATAAACAGATTATAACTCCTTATGAGTATGTATATAATGCATGATAGACGTGGGCATCATAAAGTGTTACTCTGAATGAATTGGCCATTTCACAACAATATTTCCATGGATTCTCAGGTATATACTGTAAAATATACTGTAAAAGAACATACTGTTTGTCACGTCCATACTGTGTCTGTGAGAGCTTTGTGGTATTTGTGTTTTTTTTTCCTTTCTCTATCACTTTTCATTCCATCTCCCCTCCTCACCCACTCCCCCCACCCCCTGACACACACACACACACACACACACACACACACACACACACACACACACACACACACACTCCATCACTGTGGACATATAGTATGAAGCGCTGCCATTAGCTGAGGATGGTCTGACACTGAAGTGCTACATACCACAGGCTCACTTAGAAACATCTGAGACAGTCACACATGCAGCCATTCACCAGAGTTGAATGATCTACATTTCTCACATATCTGAGAGACGATAGATGCAGCACTGTGCATTAACGCCTGAGATTATTCATTTTTTTTTTTTTTATCTCACCACAGAAGTGAAGTACCTGAATGAAGGATTTGATGTTGTATTACTCTGTTTTAGTTGTGTGCTGTTTTATCAATGTCAAGAGACGAGCTGTGTGCCTGAATAAAACAAGAGCAACACATGAGGTTGGAGAAAAGGAGAAAAGATGACAGCGTCAGTGAGCCATCTTGAGTTGGATTAGTTGGTTACTATGGATACCATACATATATATGCACCAGCTCTTGACACACACACTCCTTTAGAGCCTGACCTTCTTCAGTCCCTCCTTCACTATCATAACATCACTCACACCCGGCCCACTCCGAGCCCCTCCCCAACAACATAATGACATTTGCATACAGATGTCTCACTTGTGCTGATAATGCATGCGACGTGTGTGTGTGTGTGAGTGTGTGCAGGCTGCGACTGTAATCAGCTGACATGTGGGTACAGGTTAGGGCTTGAAGGCAAAGCAGCATGTGCAACCTTGTGAAAAAAATCATCATTACAATCATTATCACCATCATTATCACAAGTACCACAACTTCTTCCTTGGCCTGGAAAAATAACACACACGCACTAATGTGAGCAGTGTGAAAAGTGAGAGGTCGGGGGAGGAAGAAAGGATGGAGTGATGGATGAACTGAGGAAAAAAAAAAAAGACTCCTTCCACTTTGCTGGAACAACTGTGCCTGGCAGACATGAGGAAAAAGGGGATTGAGTTGAACTCGTCAGGGCCCCGTTCCAAATCTGCGGCCCTGCCCCCACCCTCCCTCCCTCTTTCACTTCTTCTTCTTCTCCTTCTTGTAGCGTTTTCTTCTCTTGCCTCATGAAACAAGCCACCTACACTTTAGGACATCTGCTAAGCTGATTTTCTGGAGCTTAGCAGCACCACAGTGGTATCAAAGAGATTAGGTGAAACAACATCCAACTCTGGCTTTGTGCTGTGTTTCAATAATGCAGCGCTGTGCGACCGGGCGCATGTGTTTGTGCCTGTTCGCCTCCAGTGCGCGCTCGCTTGCCTGCGCGCAAGCTGGCTGCGTCTGTGCGTGGGTGTGTGTATTATGCTCGGTGTTACAGTGCCATAAGTCACAGAGCTGGTGTAATACAGTTGGATCTGGAGTGTGAGCGCTTCTTTGCGTACAAGGATTGAGAAAGCGTAACCAAAGAGCTGCTTCAGAGGAGCTCTCAGTCTTTGTTTTCGGGCCAAGCCCATTATCACTGGAGGAAAATCATCTCCAGAAAATAAACTGCTGTAAATCCACTGAATGCTGGAGTTATTTTTACCGTGTGAGGCCTCACAATCATATATTTGCACTTAATGTCTATTTAGTAGAGATGCACAATCTCTATCTGTTCAACCAGCAAAATGATCTGTATCTGCATTCAGACTGAAGACCAGGTTTATACCAGAAGTCACATTAAATCAGGCAAATGTTGTATTTTCTTACCTTGTCTTTATCTGCAATAAAATTGCTGTGCCTTCAAAGTATCAAGTTGATTTAAAGGGATAGTTCTGATTTTCTGAGGTGTGGTTGTGTGAGGTACTTATCCATAATCAGTGTATTACCTGCCATCCCAGTAGGAAGCTAAGCAATGCACAGAGTCAGCAGCAAAACAAATTTTATACACCTGAAAAAAATGATTATCAGTTGAAGTGTACGCTATATTTAGAATGTTTTCAGCACTTTGCCTTGCTGTCAGACAGACTTTTCTGATGGGAAAACACCATTTTGTAATTTAAATATCCCTCACAGCAAAAACAGTCATTTTACCTCACAAAACACAACTAACTGGTTAGTTTGTTTGTGTTCTTGTGTGACTTCGGTGTTTTAAAGTGTTTGCTTGGTTCACCAAAGTCACACAATAACACAAACAACTGACACAAACTTATCGAGGTAGCGGCCAGCAACTCTTGTGTCCTGTGAGGTAAAATTAAAGATTTTTCCAAAGGAGTTCGGTTGATTTGCAGAGAGAAATATTTTGTTTATATCACAGTAGTTAAACATCATAAAAGTCTGTCTGACAGCAAGGTAAAGTGCTGAAAATATTCCACATCTTCTTATTAATTTTTTCTCCTAGCCATCTCCCCCCCCCCCCCTCTCTCTGTTTCATTTTTATTTTTATTTTTAAAGGGACAGTTCAGCCCCAAATCCAAAAAGCATACTTTCTTCCTGGCCTTTATTTGTCCAGATAGTTTTGGTGTGAGTTGCAGAGTTTTGAAGATATCAGCTGTAGAGATGTCTGCCCTCTCTCCAGTATAGTGGAACCAAATGGCACTCAGCTTGGGGAGCTTAAAGCACCAAAAAACACATTTGAAAAAAAATTCTCTTTCCAGAAATCATGACCTTGTTACTCAAGTTAATCCACACTGCTTGTCATAAGTAGTTTTATGTAGGAACTACTTTCTTTCTGCAGTAGAATCTACCAGAACTACTTTCTTTCTTCTAGAAAGTATATCCAAAACTCAGCAAGATTGATAAGCAGCACTACAGGTCACAGGAAAAATACATATTTTTGATTTTGGGGTGAACTGTAACAAATCAAAGTTTTATAAACTTGAACCCCACCACCACCCCTTTGACTGGGGGACATTGAGCAAAAAGAAACTGAAAAATGTTTAGAAATAGGAACTTTTTACGGTAAATATACTGAATAAACATATCCTTCAGTTGAAGGGAATCATCTTAAACTGCAATGATGCTGCGTTCATGTGTTTTGTAGAAACATGATGATGCAACATGGCAGACTCTGTGGAGGAGGAACTCTCCCTCTGTAGATATTAATGGCTCATTCTAAGGTAACAAAAACATAATGATTATTATTTTCAGGTGGTTAAACACTAATGACAACAAGGCTTATTAATATTATATTCCATTCGTGCCATATTCTGCCAATAAATCCCCTTAAATCTTACATACTGGACATTTAAAGGCATAGTTCACCCAAAGCCCCAACATGCCAAGTTGACTAAAAAGAGTTTTTGTTTTCAGCCTGAATCTTCACTGTAGATCTTTAGCTTGGAGCCATGTTCATGTGCACATGCACACTGTCTGAACTGAGTGTGTGTGTTGTGACAGTGTGCAAACAGCATGTCGGGACTCAAGGAGACTTGGATTACACTAGACGAGTAGTATGGAGGCATTTTATGTTTGTTTGTTTTTTTCCAGTTGTTTTTTATGTTTGAAAACTGGTCACCATTCACTTCCATTGTCTGGGAGATTCTGCAACACTGTTTTCCTGTGAAACTCCAGCAGTGTTTTGCAGACTAACAAAATAAACCAGACCCTCAGTCGGCCTGAGGGTGAATAGATAATGACTGAATTTTCATTTCTGGGTGAACTGTCCCTTTATGAACTTGTGTAAAAATATCTTTAGATAAAATAACAATGAGTACTCTGAATGTTATTGCATTACATTTTAGAAATTATTCTTTGCAGAAAAATAACGAGCAACTTTGGCTCGAAGAAATATCCATTTCTGTGACATTATTTGTGCTTTTCTGAATAATTTGGGTGCTTCCCCAGCATTTAGTCTATTTATTTTTCTCTCTTACTTAGCATGCATTTCTCTCCACAGTGTACATGCTTTAATTTGTTTTTCTTCTGCCATACATTTGGTAATGAAAGGGTGCTTTATGAAGCGAAGTGACTATATCTTACTGCATTATGCATGCATGATGGCTAACGCTTAGTAACTATCCACACACGTAATTAAGTAGTGAAATGTAATAATGTCATTTATCCCTCTGGGTTTAGGGTTTGAATAATTGCTGCAGAGTCAGCCTACTGTGCATTATGTTTGTGTGTGTGTGCATGTGTGTGTGTGTGTGATCACGGTTGCATGCTTGCTTTTTCCCCCCTCTCTGTGTGTGTGTGTGTGTGTGAGATCAAGAGAGGGAGTTCTCATTTAGTTTTTTTTTTCTTTCTTTCCAACAGCTTTCACTTTTTTGTGCTCGCTAACTAGAGAAAAAAGAGTGGAGAGAGGAGAGGGGAGAGGAGGGGGGGTGTGGAGGGAGGGATTGAGGGGAGGGAGGGGTGAAAGAAGAAAAGAGAGCAAGCCAAAGAGCGTCGGGTGCTGTGTCAGTCTGATATTTTCCATAGTGACAGCTGGGCCCAGAAGCTCAGAACCTTTTCTTCTGGCACACAAAGCCCATTAAGTATGCCACTCGCTCAATGGCCCCCGCAGCCTCCAAATTGCTCCAAGCTCCTCCCTAAAGTGTGGCAGCCTTTGTCATTGTAATCAGGCCTTGTATGTGAAGTGCTGCCTGTATTTACCGCTGCTCAGGGTGCATATTTGCCCAGCCTGCTGCTGCCGGGTGAGCACAGGAGGGAGAGAGGGCTAGACGACGGGGAAAGATGGAAGTTGGAGAGCTGTAAAAAAGAGGAGATGGGAGGAGAGAGGAGGGAGAGATTGGAGGGTCAAGAGTGGAGAGAGTCAGGGTGGAGTGAAGAAATCAGCTCTAAGAATGTGACTCTTGGAGGTGACGTGGGGCCCGGTGGTCGGCCTCAGCAGGGGGACAGACTGTGGGAGCACCGTGATGCTAGTCTGGACCGCGGGGTAGAGGAGGAGGGGTGTGACGGGAGGGCTTATTTCACAGCTCCCTCAGATGCGGCGTGGCTCGAGGCGCATTAAGACGATAAGTTAGAGAAAGAAAAAGGGGGAAAGCAGTCCCGCGGTGGGTCTGGATGAGTGTAAGTGACAGGCCGAGTGACAGAGAGGTACGGCGGACAGACAGAGCAGCAGACGACGCAGAGGAGTGGAGCGATGTGATGCCTTTTGGCAGAGCTGACCCCATTCCACGTGTCACCCCGCACCCCCCCACCCCACCCTCCACCCGCCCCTGTGGGGAGGCCCAAGCTGTGGGATCGGGCAGGGTAGGCGAGGGGTGGGTGCTGCAGAGATGACGGTCATACAAAGTGGCACCCAGACCAAACTTTGTCTGTCTCTTGGCCTTTTCCTTTCACTTTGAGTGTGTGTGCACACGCCTGTTAAAAATTCATAACTCCCACAAAAGAGACAGAAAGGAGAAGTATAATGAGTGAGTAATGAAGAGCCAGAGGCAGAGTGTGTCACCATCAGGTTAAAGACAACAGCCGGATAGTTTATGTACAAGTTGGTTATGTTAAAGGATCAGTTCACAGTTTTTCAAGTCTTTGTTAAAATGGTAGTTCACCGCTTTACCTTGCTTTCTGACAGAAAACTGAAGTTATGTAAGACAAATTTTGCTCTCTCCAAAATGACCGAACTTCTTTGACAAAAACACCAATTTTACCTTCCAGCAACATGGGAGTTGCTGGTCTACTGCTGCCTCATTCTTTGAGTTTGTTCCTGTTATTGTGTGACTTTTGAGAATCCGAATCAACCCTTTGAAACACATAAGTCACACGATAGCACAAACTAACTGTCAGATCGAGGTGAGGGACCAGCAGCTCCTGAGTTCTGTGAGGTAAAATTACTGTTTTTCCCCAAGGGAGTCTGGTTGCTTTGGAGAGAGCGATACATGGTTTATATAACAACTGTTTCCCATCGGAAAACGTAGTCTGATGTCAACGTAAAGCGGTGAAAGTACCTCATACAACCCCACTCCAGAAAATCCAGACTATCCCTTTAAGAGATTCTGTCCTGATGCACCACTACAGCAGGGTAAACAATACGAAACCTTGTCTCTGTAACCACAAATAGGACATTTTGTACTAAAAGCACAACGTTTAGAGTTAGTTGATCAAAAGAAAAATAATTGTGGTAACATTTTCAATAAAAGTCACGTCTATAATGCATTATGAGCACATTCATAAGACATTATAATGCATTCATAAGGCTTTGTAAAACTGTATAAATCTTTATAACCCTGCATGACAAGTGGTGGACATAATGTATTATAAGTTCAGCATTCATAATGCTTTATAGCTATGACAGTGTAATCTGAATCCTGGGTTACACAGCACATTATACCTACCATGACTTTAGCCAGTTATAAAGTCACATAGAGAACTGCTCTAACATATCATATGTATCATATGTTTCTGAAATGGAATATTGTTTTATAAACATCATTAAATATGTAAAGTATAAGTTTATGAGAAAGTAGAAGTAACATATAAGGTTATTAACAATTATATGATCTTTATGAGACATTATTTCATTTCAGAAACTCAGTATTTATAATCTGTTATGATTTGTTAGAGCATTTCTCTATGTGCCTGTATAACTGTCTAAAGTTATGGTTGTTATAATGTGCTGTGTAACCCAGGACTCACAGTTTTATTCCAAACACTGCTGTCACTTTGCCATGTTGCTATAAGGCATTATGAATGCTGAACTTACAATACATTATGTTCACCACTTTTAATACTTCATAAACCATGTTATAAGTTGTCACAAATGATTATACACATTTATAGAGGTTTATAAAGCCTTACAAAAGCATTATAATGCATTGTAGACATGACCTTCATAGAAAGTGTTAATATAACGGTCAATCAATCAATTAACGGTTTCAGTATTATTTCCAAGTAAAAACTGAAGAAAAAAACCACACAGCAGCTTCTTTAATGAGGATATGAGATGTCACATATGGATGGAAACTATACAGAAAAATAATCTTTAACCAATGTTAACTTCAGATCAACTTTGGAAAGTATTTTTGGAAACAGTAGCTGTGTTTCCATCAGTGTATTTTAATGCAGATTTTGAAGTACTGCATTAGAAAAGGTTGATGGAAAAAAATCTGCAATTTTGCAAATAAGATTTCATGCTTGCCTCAGGTGGTTTGTATTACACTTTATTAGATATGGACACACATTTTCCTAAATAAATTCTGATGCAGTGAACTTTTAACTCACATGACTGATCATCTGTGTCCTTATGGCTCTCATGGCTCTGTAACATGTCCGCGATCGCTCCACACAGACCTGATGGAGCCTTCCTCGCATTAATACGTCAAACTAACAGAAATATTTGATTTATATCCTGTTGTCTACATTGTTTTTCACTGTTTGAGCTTCAACTGGCGCTTTGTTGAGCCCTCACCTTCTGCAGTCATATAAAGGTTTTCTGACTGGAGAATTGGCCTCCTAATAATCATATAGTGGATGAAAACAAGCATTCATGTCTTTTGCAGATTCACTTGAAATTTGGTTCGGGTCAGGGACTGTGGATTGTCCCCCCTCCCCATCACTTCCATGGAGCCCTATTAGGATGGGGGTGTTAGTATTTCAGTATGGACAGTAGGAATGATTACAGCGACATAAAACTGTTTCTTTTTTTTACTTCACTTTTGTTCTTTTTTGACAAAAACAGAACAGAGAAATGCATGACGTGTAAAATGAAGATGAAATGAATCTGGGTTACATCACAGTATCAACATCTGTGGGTCCTCTGTGTCCACGATTGCCCTTTAAGACCCTAGAAGTCTGTATGATTGTCGACTTCGATTAGTGAAAATTCAGAGTGTTTCCTTAAAGGAGGGAGATGTCGTCCATTCTTTCATAACTTTAACGTCCATTCTGTTGGTGCAAAAGAAAATACAGAAGAGGAAAGCCAAATTTCTCCAAACAAACATACAGAAAGAAATGACTTGAGGTTCAAATAGGGCTTCCCTTTTCTCCGGTATTTTTCACATTTTTTGACAGCATGTCTCAGAGAAAAAGTCAATCATTCCAAAGTATACATTTCTTGAACTATTTCTAAACCTGTTTCGGTGTACATCTCAGCATGCGAGTCTAGTTTTACTTGAAAATAAAAATGTGAATCTTCATTTCACAAAAATACTTTGTTGTTGTATGAGTGTTTAAATCATCTCCAGAGACAGATCCACTCCTGTAAAGTTGTGGCTGAAGTGCTGAGCTGTGTCTAATGGGAGCTGACAGATATGGGTATGATCCTGCTGTATGGATGTTAGAGAGACAGAGAGAGCGAGGTCGGGGGTGTGAAAGTGAGATGGAGGGGAGGGGGGAAGGCCTATAAAGCCATCGTGTTATGAACCTGATTGTTATCATGAGACTGGGAGCAGGACTCTGATGTCAAATGTCCATCTGTGATGTTGTTGACTGTGCGTCCAGCACCGGGAGAAGTTACAAAGAAGACGCTCCATATCCTCAGATCAAGAGCGCCTCTTTAAATTACACACAAACTTCCACTTTCTTTGTTCCTTCAAACACAAATGTGCACATTTATTAAAGGGAGAAAGTTTTCCCTTCCAGCGGAGCAGTGACCCTTTTGTCTCCCCAGCAGCTCAGTGGAAAGTTGCTACCATCCGAGATGCTGAATAATGATAATGAAAAGCGTAGGAGTGAACATTTAACAGGACTTTTGAATAATGATGATGAAGACGGAGTGAAATTTCCATTAATTAGCTCACGCGGGTCATTTTCTCAACAAGGTCTTGTTTCCTTCTCTTCGCTTTGCGTGTGTGTGTGTGTGTATTTGTTTAAACTTTATTGTCACCAGCGTCTCCAGGACAGCTGGAGGCTATGTCAGAGTTCAGCTGCTTGTTATACAGAGCAGAGAATAAGAGGAGAGGAGGGGAGGGGGTGGTGGGTGGTGGTGGTTGAGGGGGTTCGTGTGTGTATTTGTGTGCTTGCATTCATTTCTGCGCGTTTGCGTACGCCTGTGAACGTGCAGTGCGCTTGTGTGTGTTAGTGGAACAGAAGGGTGGGGGTGAACAGTGAAGTTAATAGGCTAATGAGAGCACCGTGCTCAGGAAGAGGACAAGAGGCTGTCTGGAATCCTCAGATAAAAAACTTGCCCTGGCATTAGTGGACACCCAGCAGTCCTCCGTCTTTGTCCACACACACACCAAAAGTCACTTTAATAAGCTGTGAATTCATTATGTGTGTGTGTGTGTGTGTGTGTGTTTCTCTTTCACCTGCTTTTGTCTCATGGAAGCAGGGATGAGAATGGAAGTGAAGGGACAGCTTCATGTTCAGATAAGATAAGGATGGTTGTTCACTAGATAATAAATGAGTGAAAATGTCAACTTTATGTTTTGTAAACTATGTTTCAAATTAAAAGATGCGTCAGCTGGATTTAGTTGAACTCAGTTTAGCAGCACACAATAATTCAGATTCGACACTGTAAAAATTGTTTTAACTTTAAAAAGTTAGTGTCCAGGATGCTGACTGAATTTGAAAAAACAAAACAAATAAACTTATGTAGTAAAAAAAAACAACTTTTTTTTTTAGAAAAGTATTATATGAGTTTAGTTGCAATTGCGAGAACATACTCAGGAAGCTTAAAATATGAAGTTGACTGAATTCGCAAAGACAAGTTGAGGTAATTTTAAATAAACTTCTCTAGTTAAATAAACTTGATAGTAATTCAGTCGTATTTGAGAAAACATGTTCAATTAGCTTAAAATATTAAGTTGAACCAACAACTCCTCAGTCACACTGATGAGTATTAACAACAAGTTTGGTTTCCTTTTACATTTTCTCTGTTTGACGAGTCAGTTCCTCATCTGACACAAAGAAGTTCCAGCTGCAGCTGTTGGAGCTGCTTTGTTCCTGTGTTGGCACAAAGACAATAAGCATGTGCATGCTGGGATGTCTGCAATATGCTGATCATGTTTCTTTAGGAAATTAATTCAATGAGATGATTGAGGTCTGTACAGTACAGTCAGTCAACTCATCAGTTCAACGTAGAAGATTACATTTCATTTACAGCGACAGTTTGAACTCAGAATGGTGAGTTTCAAAGTTTGGTTTAGTTTCATTCAGTTCACTTTGGTGTAGTTGTGACAGTTCAGGCTTAAATAAATGGGCTGGATCATTTTTGTTTTGTTTCACTTTAGTTCACAGCTGCAACTAATGATTACGTTCATTGTCAATCATTTACTCAACCAACCAATTAGTTGTTTCATGTTGACCAGAAAATATTCACATGTGATCAGAGATAAGTTGACGATCATGTAATAGTTGACACCTAATCAATTAATCAGTTTATTTGTTCATGTTTAGTTTAGTTTAGTCAAGTTGAGTTTTAGTTGAGTTTAACTGAATTTAAATAAGTTTTTAAATTTAATTTAGTTTGGTTTAGTTGAGTTTTACTTGAGTTAAGTTGAGTTGAGCTGAGCTGAGTTTGGTTTAGTTTCACAAAATTATTACATATTTGTTCAAAGGATCAAAGAAGTTGGATTTAATATAGTTTAGTAGCAACAATTTTGAGTCATTATAGAGAGTTGAGTTTAGTTGAATTAAGTTTAGTTTAGTTTAGTTTAGTTTAGTTTAGTTGAGTGCAGTGTCTTCTGCTTCAGTTTAGAGTAGTTAGGTAACACAATTATTCTGCTCTTGGAGCTTAAAATAAAGGAACAAAGTAGAAAACAAAACTTGATGGATCTCATGGTGATGTGATGTGATGTTTAGTTCACTGTCTGTTTAGTTCTGTAATTGAGGATAAGTCAAGTTGAGTTGCTTTTAGTTAAGTAGAACAGTATGAATAGTTTGAGCTTGTAAGAGCTCAGTGATAAACTGAGTTTAGTTTAGTTTAGTTTAGTTTAGTTTAGTTTGGTGGTAAAATTATGAAAGTGGGTAAAGTGACTTTTGTTTCTTTCAGTTTAGTTTAGTAGAATTTTTTTTTCTGAGCATTTGATGAGGATGAAGTGATTGTAGTTTAGATGAGTTTTATTTAAATACCACACATTTACAAATATGCATATTTATACACCTCTCCCACAGGAGGGCCAATTATTGTGTAACATGCAACTCTCTTGAACGGACAATAGCAAAACGTGGCTGAAATAAAGTGAAACGAAGAAGAAAAGCAGTAGAATCTGGTGGGGTTGCTTTACCCCCCATTACATCTTGGAGAGATGGGGATGGGGGTAATGGGAGCAAGCAATGGGAGAGCTCATTATCTGGCAGACCATCTGCTATTGGGAGGGAGGAACTGTCTGTCTGTCTGTCTGTCCCAGACACAGACACTCAGTGTGAATAGGCCTGGAGTTAGAGTGAGAACGTTCCTCTAACTTCCCTAAATTAGCCGTACATCTGGTGGATGTGCTCGCTGTCGTTAATGTGAGCACAGATTTGGAAACTTAGAGGTCTTTGTAAGGTTATTGTAGGTTAGAATGGAATCATTTTAATAAACTAAAGCATATAGGTTAATAAAGTAATGCTTAGTTCAGCGTCATTATAATAATCTCATGTTGTCTTAAATATGCGAGTTTATGGTGGACTTTTTAAATTTTTTAATTTGTGTGTTTGTTGTGTTTTTCTCTTTGAAACTATTTTTTTTCTGTGATAAATGTGTAATATCTTATTCTTGCTGTGTTACTTTTGTAGTTTGTCCTGGTATATCATGCTCAGGTTTGAGAGAAACAAGTCCACATCTAAAAATAGTGCCTAAATGAAGTAGTTGTATAGACAGAGCTGGTGTTTTTTCCATCAGATGGCTGCCTGGGGGAGCTTAGTGTGAGAAGTTGCCGGGCGCAGCAGATGCTCTTTGTTGCTGCTCAGGCTATTGTTGTTGAAAGCTGAGACTGGGACACTGGGATTGGGTCCAGCTCCCGGCAGCAGGGGGACACAGCCGTTTCCTATTGGCTGTCCGGTGTTGTCAGTCAGCCGCTGGTCCCGCCCACCGGCCCTCCCTCCCTCTGCCGGGGAAGTTGATGTAAAGTTTGAGCAACTTTGTGCGGCAGAAGTAAACTTGCCAGCAGCACTAGGCGGTCGCTGCGGGACAGAAGAGAGACAGAGGGGACAGAGGACCGCAAACATGAAGCTGTGTCGCACTTTTCTAGGTTCGTATCACTGATTTATTTGAACTTTACAGGAAAAACTTAGAGTGAACTTTGTGTTTTGGCATGTGCTGTTAGAGTGGAAACAGACCTGCAGTGTGACTGTGTTTGACTTATTCTGACTCGACTTCTGCGCTTTAATATAATTATAATTATAATTATATGTATTTTCTATAGTTAAATATGACACAGAACTATTTTAAAAGTGCTTTTTGACAGCTTATTTTCAAAACAAAAGCCTTTTAAATGCATTCTGTCGGCGCGGCGCAGCAGGATTAAAGAGGTTTATAATGTGTCTGATCACCAGCTGTAACTTTAAAACTCATCACACACTAACATTTATAAATCAGCATCCAAACTTCTCGTCAGCCTCTCACTGCATCTAAACTTCGACCACCGTGGTAAAAAAAAAAAAACAAAAAACAAAAAACTGGCCAGACAAAGGACAGTTGGTCCCCTAGGGGCCCGTGTGGCCCCGGTACCGTGGGGACAATGCCAAGCTGCGGGCTTATTAAAAACTTTTTTTGTTGTGTTAGTCTGTCGGCTTGTTCCATCTGTCGAGGGACTACAGGGGCCTCCCCCGGTCCCAACCTCAGCGCTCAGTCAGCTGCTGCCCCATGTAATATTTATACCGCTGCCTGCTCCGCACAATATAGCCACCATACAAGAGCTGCGAGAGTCTGGACTGAGTGCTGCGGGCCTCTGCAGGCCATCTGCATCTGTAGACACTTTAACAACAGAAGAAAAGTTTCACAGCTGATGGAGACACCGGCTGCTGGGTCACTGAGTTTAGACTTATCTTTCAAAATAAAATGCAAAAAGTATGCAGATAGTTCAGTTTACTTTAGCTTAGTTTGATTTAGTTTACTAGTGACGCTTAGTAAAGTTTTTAAATGTTTTTTTCTAAGAGATTTTTTTTTAAAACTTTACAATGCACTCCATTAATTTAGCTGACACTTTTATGTCTTTGTCAGTTTTGTGGCAAACGTTTATTCAGGCTTCAAGGTCATTTTAGTTTGGTTTCAATTAGTTTAGTTTAATTCAAGGTAATTATGTTTAACCCTTTCACTCAGTTAATTCAACTTAATAAATAAAAATACTTAATAAATAATGAAGGTTTAAGGGAGCAGAGCTGATTTAATTTGAGTTTAGTTTAGTTGTTTTTTGTAATAACAGGAAAAAAGTTTTCCCTGTTGATTTAGTTACTCACTGTTGGTTAGGTATGAGAAAATAAAAGGTAAAAACAGCACCACTTGAAGTAATATTCAACTAGTTCAATATAATTCAGTTAAGTTTTAGTTTTTTGTCTAGTTTTGACAATTCAGGCTTATAAAAGTGGATTTAGTTTGATTTATTTCAGCTTTATATAGTAACATGCAACTATTTAAGGTTGTAATAAGTATGAAGAGAGTTAAGTTTAAATTCCAACTCTTATCCTTCAAAATAAAGTATAAAAACTTGAACTAAACTTGAAAGAATAATATTCAGATAGTTCAATCTAATTCAGTTTAGTTTAAGTTACTTTATAAAAGTGCTTTTTTCAGTTTTACTGAGCAACAACTGTTCAAGCTTATAATCATAATAAAGTGAGTCTTATCCTACAAAATAAATGGTAAAAAAAAAGCAAACTAACTTGAAATAATAAAGCATTCCAATAGTTCAGTGGAATTCAATTTACTTTTAGTTAGTTTGTAAAAGTGAAATTTGTTTTGTTTCTTGGTTTAACTTAGTAACAAGCAACTTTACTGTAAGTTTTGTCCTTCAAAATAAAATGTAAAACAGTGAAATGACTTGAAATCATTCAGAAGTGGTGAATACAAATAAATACATGAAATAAAGTGACTTCCAGGACTAGTTTGGTGTAATGCCATTAACCCCAGCCTGATGCTACACCTAATGAGGCAGATATTTAGTCAGAGCAGAGCAGACAAAAGCCTTTGTTACCACAACAATAAGCTTATGTAAGGTATTGTGCAGGCCTGAGAGCCTCAGTGGGCCGGAGCTGTCCACAGTTCTGAACACACACACACACACAGGCGCAGCACTGTGGAGCTGTCCGTGGTTCTGAAATCTCATCCAAGCAAAAATAAGGGCAATTTAAGTGTATTTGACAGTTTTGTATTTCTGTCTTCTATATAATCTTCAGACATTTTTCACTCAGGCCTCTGTGGCCCTCTGTGGCCCTCTTGGTTCACACCCGTACCTGACCTGCGAGCCCAACTTTCCACACGGTCCCCTCTGCTGGATCAGGGCCTGAGATTTTTCATATTTTCTCCCTTTTGTTTATTCGCCTGTCGATGCTGTTGTTGTGTGAATCCTCTGTCTGCGGCACCCACAGTCTGAAATCATACTGATGCGGCGTGCACGGCCGGTGATTGATTTCAGCTCCAATGCATAACAATGGGATTGCACAAAAAGAGCCTGCTGCAAAGAGATAAGAATTTAATAGAATTTCTGAAAGCTGAAGGTTGGGCTTTTTGAATATTCCCTGCGTACGCGGCGTGGAGACAGCAGATAAAGGATGGCATTTGTGGGGACTATTCTCAAATGGCTTGTAATGAATGGTTGTCATTTCCACTAATGGCTTCAAAACAGCAAAGCAAAAGCACGGTGTGAGCAACATTTGGGAGTGACTCCAAGTTGCACTATTAAGACTAGCTGTTTGTTGTTGGGAGCTGCGCAGACAGTTGGCATTATTCTCTCAATGAGCCCAAAAACCTATCAGCAAATCTGTGACTGACAGTGATCAGTCTGCTGCAAACTAAACAAACAAGCAGTGACTGATGCTGGATTTGGTATGGGGCCGAAGCCGATAATGATGTTAGGGAGTAAATATATCGACCGATATTGCAACGATCCTTCAAACGTGCTCATCAAACACTTAGTTAAGTTATGGAGGCAGGATATTTTACAGTTTAACAATTAACTTTATTGTACAAAATGATTAGGGCCCGACTGATAATGGATTTTTTTATGGGGTCGATAGTGATATTAGGGAGCAAAAAGATTTTTGATATTGATATATCTGCTGATATTCTTTATTTACATATATAAAATACAAAATGGCACATAAACAGTAAACTTTCACTGGTATTTAAAGTATAAATCACTAGAAATAAAAAAAACACAAATGGAAATAAATATGTATATTAAACTTGAAGTGAGAAAAATGATCAAATATAAATAAAACAATGCCTATCAAACTAAAATTAAAAAAAAGGTTTTCTTATCTGCACATATCTGATGATACCAGTATAGACCGATATATAGCTGTGATAGGCCAATACCAGGCTGATAATATCAGCTGACCAATATAACTGGTTTTATATCAACACCTGGACACCTGGACAGCCTATATGACAATGCAGATCAGGCCGATATCAGCTGACTCATATATCTGTCTGGATCTAAACAGTAAACCTTTACTGTTATATTTAATAATTAGTAATAACTAAGATGGAGAATTGATCACAAATGCATAAAATGCTGCCTTCAAAACTAAAATAAAAGTAAAAGAAAAACATTTGGCATAATGTTCTGTCAAAAAAATGTTTTCATATCGGCACTTGTTGGACAACATATATGGAGTTATCAATCAGGCCAGTATCGGCCAACTGATTATATCTGTCTGGCTCTAAGAATAAGGTAACATAAACAGTAAGTTTTCACTGTTATTTTTAATAATTAGAAACCAAAACCCCACAAAAATACAAAGAAAATATATTTATATTAAACTGGAGTTAGGAAAATGGATGAAATATATATATAAACTGCTGCCTATAAAAGCATAAAATAAAAGCATTATGTTCTTTCCAAAAAGAAAAGTTTTCATATTGGCACTTGTTGGACAGCATATACAGCGATACTGATCAGGCCGATATCTGCTGACTGGGTCGAAATAACATCAGGTAGCATAAACAATAACCTTTCATGGTTATTTTTGAAAACATGAAAGAAACTTGAATTAAGAAAATAGATTGAATACACACAAAATGCTGCGTATCAAACTAAAAAAATGATTTTAAAAAAATTGTTTGATTTAATTTTCTGTCCAAAAAAAAGTTTTCATATCGGGACTGCTTGGGTAACATATGCAACAATACTCATCAGGCCGATATCGGCTGACCGATATATCTGACTGACTCTAAAACAAACCTCTCACCATTTCAACCAAACAGTTCCTCAGTAACATATCATTTCAGATTGATATCGCTCCTCCACCCCCTCACCTCCCCAGAGCATCAATAATTTTCGCGCAGCTCGCTCGGAGACTCGCCTCTCCGCCTGTATGTCGTTAAAACCGGAGGAATTATCAGATGGTGTCAGCGCAGCGCGCATACACTAACTCTGCATACAACTACTACATCAATTCCCATCCTGGAGAAAAAAAAAAAGTCCCCTGAATGAATTATTGGACGGTACCACTTTGCAGGGTGTGTGGGGGGGTGAAGGATTACAGTAGCTGTAACCTCCGTGATGCGTTTGCGGAACATGAAGAACTTGTCAGGGAGTGGAGATGGATCAAACGTGAACTCAGTGTGGTGCGTAATGTTGTGTTGGACGCAGAGTAGTTTTGTTTGTGATGTTAGGGGTGTTTGGAGGGGAAACTTCTTTTTATTTCTTGAAAATGGACGATGCTTAAATCTATTTTTCCAGTTTGAAGTAGTCATGTTTATTGGTTCAGAAGATGTGTGTGTGTGTGAGAGAGAGAGAGAGAGAGAGAGAAGAGGGAGGGAGAAAGTCAGAGAGAGAGAGGGGTGTGTGTGTGTGTGTGTGTGTGTGTGCGTACATCTGCCCATTGAGTGAGCGTGTAGTAAGGGGGGACCTGAAGCCCTGCCCATCTGATGCTGGAGGTTTTACTACAGCTCCCGTGATGTCATGGCAAAAGGGCGGAGGGAGGAGACGGGGCGGGGGGGTGTGTGTGTGGAGAGGGGATGGATGGATGGAGGGGGGGGTTACAATGGCTCATGAGGGAAAGGTAAGTCAATATTACGTTTTTTTCTCGCTGACAAAGGCAAATGAAGCCATGTTTTTGCTTACAAACAAGTAACATCTTTAACGCGTCGATCCGTGCGGAGCCGTGCGCTGTGCGCTGCGCTGCGGAGAGGAGAGGAGCGGAGAGAGGCCGCCCGGAGGAAGCTGCTTCTTCTTCTTTATCACATCTGGACGTTTGGAACGGGATAGATGAACGTTTTTTAAACCTTTACTCGGGATATCTTTTTCTTTTTTAGCAAAGTACTTGACAGCGAGCCGCAACTCTCACAACACGGCAAGGACAAACCAAGAAGGAAAGATTGTTGAATACAGGTAACGACAGATTAAGCGTGTTTATATTTTGATTATATAGATTTATACTTATAAAACTCGACATTTAAAGTCTTTTTTAAAAATAACTTTGATGTTCCTCCGCATCAGTGTAGTGTAGCAGGCTGATTGGAAGCATCTCCGACTGTGCGATTGAGTGATTTTTGGTCATATTTTCTGATTCCTCGAATATGATTTCAAACTTACTCCCAGCTGCGAGCTCCCAACACTTTGACCTAATTTCTTTTTCTTTAAAAGTGCACATTTATTTCGATTTGTTGCCTTCTTTAACAGTGTTGTAAACAGAGGGAGAAGATGCTGTTTTTGCCCTCTTCATATTTACACTGATGCCTCATAATAAACCAACTATGGCGCTTTCTCAGAAGCTCAGTGATGCTGCGTGTTTACCCACTCCTCTGTCACTCTGCTGGACACTTCATCAGTGTGTGTGTAGAGGGATGAGAAAAACACACTCGGTTTAAAAACGAACTCCTCCTGTGAGTCACACCTGGAGTGTATCTGACTCTGTCCTCTAGTTTCACCTTCTGTATCTCCAGGAATAAAGCAGCCTCTGTGCTGCACATCACCTTACAGTAAAGTGAGATTTCTATCTGGAGTTCAGCTCCGAATTGTGTTATGAGGAGGTTACGGTGTGTGTGATGCACGGACAGATGGATGGATGGAAGGATGGAGTGTGTGTGTGTGTGTGTTTGAGGGAGGAGAGGGAGGGAGGGGTTGGCCATTTGATCCTCTGCAGCAAAAAACAGAGATGCTCTCTTCAAATGTCAGCCGCCTTTAGTGCTGCGCACATAAAAAGTCCTCAGAAGCGCCGGAGAGGAAGAAAGACGCGCCGGGCGGCCGCTGCTGCCTCCGCGGGCTCGGGCTCAACGTTTCGGCCGGAATTTTGAAGTCGGGGTTTAGCCTGAGACTGTACCGCGGTGCAGGATGCGAGCCCGAGCGTTGTGTTTTTCTTTACTCTACCCCGCTCCTCCTCCTCCTCCTCCTCCTCATCCTCCTCCCCCCTCTCTCTCTCTTCTTTGCTTTGCTTAGATGGCCACGTAATGTGCTGTGTGTGCGCCTCACGGTCTGTCAAAGCACCTGCGTCCTAAGATGGAGGAAAGAGATGAGGGATGATGATACACACACTGTGTTATGTCACCCGCTCTTTAAGTTGCTCTCCAGCCCCGCTGTAGTAACGCTGGTGCTCAGTGTGGCTCCATCACTGAGCGGCTGCTCGAAAGACAAACTTCAGCTGGTAGTTTAGATGTTGGACAGGATTTCAGGAGTTGAAGCAGGGAAAAGGTTCAAGTAAAACCATCGAAACTTATCCGTGTTTCCATTTGAAAAGCAGGCATCTTTAGAAATTGTATCAAATAATGCAAGTTTGGCTTTTTAGGGAAAAAGTCTTTTGTGAAATAAATACTTTTCTGCAGTCATATTTGGCTTTTGTTAACTGTAGTCCAGATCCAGAGTAGAAAAGAAGTAAATTGCCACATTTCCCATCTTTATTATTATTTAAAAAAGAATCTTAATTAGCTTTAATAATTGTAAAGGAAATGTGTACAAAAGTATAAGAAATACAAAGGATCTTTGAAGTACTTTGTTGTTTTGTTGCATTTAATAAAGGGGTGCAACTAGCAGTTATTTTCATTATTGATTATTTTCTCGATTTTATTGATTGGTTGTTTGGTCCGTAAAATGTCCAAAAAATGTCATAATGAAAATGTCCATCAGTGTTTCTGTAAAGCAAAGATGATGTCCTCTAATGTTTGTGTTGTTCACAAGTCAAAGATATTCAGTTTACTGTCAGAGAGGAGAAATGAAACCAGAAAATATTCACATTCAAGAAGCTGAAATCAGAGAATTTGGAGATTTTTACTGCAAAATGACTCAAAGCGGTGATTAATTTAATAGTTAATTAATAATCAATTAATGGTTGCTTCTCTAATTTAATATCTTTTTTCATTCAGTTTAACTCCCTCTGCTGAAACAGTTCAATCTTTAAAAATACTAACGACAGACAGAACCAGTGAACAGGCTCATTAGCATATTAATAAAATGATTTTATGATCAAACTCAGAATTATATCAGACTATGTAAATAAAATCACAATGATATAGTCTTTTTTCATATTCTTATAAGTGATCAAAGGGCCAGATCGAGGTCATCAAAGGGCCATACATTGAATAGGCCTTGTCTAAACTTACTTTACTGTGTTTCTATTTCAAAAGCAGCTGCGTTTAGAAACTGTTACATAATGCAAGTTTGACTTTTTAAGGAAAAAGTCTCATTTTAATACTTAAAATAATAATTAATACTTTTCTGCAATGATATTTGGTGCGTTAATGATAGTCCAGACCTACTCAGTGACCATTTTATTTTCTGTCTCTACTTTATTAGCTTTCACAATTGTAAAAGAAATATTATATACAAAAGCACAGGAAAACAAAGCATCTTTGTCATCCTAGATTAGAGGTAGTAAGTATCACTGTGCTGAATGACAGACACAACCAATGAATGGGCTAATTAGTGTAGTAATAAAAGGATCTGAATGATCAAACACTGTAAATACCACCAATGTGAAATGTTAGCAGGTTATGTAAATAAAATTACAATGAGATACTATTTCTTAAAGAAATGATTAAAGGACCAGATTGAGGTCGTCAGAGGGGCCTGGTTTGGCCCACGAGCCGCCATTTGAATGGACTTTTCTTTACTGTTTCCATTTGCAAAGCAGCTCCTTCAGAAACTGTATCATATAATGCAAGCTGAGAGGAAAAAGTCCTTTAATTGTTAAGTAGATGCTTTTCTGCAGTGATATTTGTCTTTTGTTGAATGTTGACTATGTGATGATGTTTGTAGTTTCTGTCAGGCGGCGTAGCTTCAAAACAGACTTTTTAAAGTGTGCAGTTGTGCTTGTTTAGTTAACGGAGCACATGAAAATTCACAGAAGGAACCTTTACTCCGAGTAAAGCTGTGAGCATTGTTAAGATCAACCCCACAGTTTGAGTCTTATCCTTCAAAATAAAGTATTCATATAGTTCAGTCTAATTCAGTTTACTTTTATTTAGCTTACTTGTGGCAATTCAGGCTCATAAAATCCAATTTTGTTTTGTTTATTTCAGTTTTATTTAGTAACAAACAACTAGTCAAGCTTAAGATGAGGATTACTTTAGGTCAAAAATAATTCAGAAAATAAATTAATAAATGAAATTAACTGGCTTTCAGAAATAGTTGTGTAAATGTCATTAAACCCTGCCTTCTGTTAGACAGTCTGAAAAACACTCACCTTTAGAAACACTATCATATAATGCAAGATTGGCTTTTTAGGGGGAAAAGCCTTTTAATAGTTAAATAAATGCTTTTCTGCTGTGATATATTTGGCTTTTGTTAAATATGATGATGATGTTTCACTTTTTTTTCACAATGTAAAAAAACAGACTTTTGTTAGACTGTGTAGCTTGAAAACAGAGTTTTAAGTCTGCTTTAAGTGCACCTGTGTTGATTTAGTTAACAAAGCCCAGGAAAACTGACAGAAGGAGCCTTTACTGTGGTCTATTGTTAGGTTCAGTGTGGACTGAACACTAACGCATCATGAGCAGAACTGATAAAACACCTATTGTTTTTCTTGTGTTTACTTTTGCAGTGAAATGTAGCCTAGTTTCAGGGGATTACAGAATTAGGTTATTGGTGCCTTCTGCTGTCAGTGGAGGCTCCAGCAGCAGAGGATGGAGCTGCTGCGTGGAGCTCAGGCCCTGATGTGAAGTTGCTTGTGTTTTTTTTTAGTTACCGTGATAGGGGGGAACCTCTCTATTTATGAAGGCTTGAATAGCCCGTGGTGAGGACAGCAGGTGCCGGAGGAGGGAGTGCAATAAACATGTTGGAGGAGCAGCTGGGGCCAAATTGCACCCTCGTCATTCAAAGCCTATCAGAAATCTAAGCAATACAAGCAAAGGTCAGGGTCGGCCAGCCTTTCAATGGAGAGCAGGCATTTCAAATGAAAAGGCTGGAAATAATGAATTTCATGCCCTGCGTTAAAAGGGAAATAAATAAAAAAGTGAAAATTAATTAAAAAGTAAAGGAAAATATGCATAAATCCTCAGATGGGCAGAGGAAAGCATGACACACACGCACAAGTGTTGAGAACATCACAAACTGCAGCCTGAGGTGCAGAGGTGCACACGACCCTACAGTTAGCGTTGTGAGTGTTGTTTCTCAGATGCTGAGGTCAGGCTGGCCCTCAGGGGAGCTCCTCCAAAAGCTGGTTACCATGGCGCCCTCTCTTCCACACCCCCGCCCCTAAACTGCCATCCCATAACTGATAAGACCACCTCACAGACACTCTGTCCTGTTTCTGACAAAAGACTGGCCTCCTGCACTTAACTGCGCTCGGCTTTATTTTAACTTTAGTTGGGCTGCAACTAACGATTATTGTCACCGTTGATTGATCTATTGATTATTTTCTTGATTAATCGATTTGTTGTTTGGTCCATAAACTGTCAGAAAATGTACAAGAACACAAGATGTCCTGAAATGTCTTATTTTGTCCAAAGATGTTCAGTTATTGTCATAGAGGAAGGAAAAAAAAAACTGAAAATATCCTCATTTAAGAAGCTGGATCAGAAAATTTTGATTCTTTTTCTTAAAAAAAAAATTAAATGATTAATCGATTATTAAAACAGTTGACAATTAATGTAATGACCAGTTCATAACTGATTAATTATTACATCTCTAGTCAAAAGTATCATTCGATAGTATCCAAAGTACTGAAACTGTAAAAGAAAATGTTCTCTTCAGTTTTTATCATCCTTCCTGAAGTTTGACTTGCGGCAAAGCCAGTGTTTTCTTTACTAGCACTGTGTGCAGGTTGTTAATGTAAGAAAAATGTAATATTGTGTGGCTAGGACTTTTGCCAAAAGAGGTACTGAGCACCACTTTTTTTTAATACTAGTATTGTATCAAAGTTTCAAATTCTGGTATTGTGTCAACTCCACCTTCAGACTGGCACACAAACACTCAAACTGAGTTTTTTGCTAGTTTATCCGAACAATATTTTTGAGCTCATCTATACATCACAAATCCAGCCCTCACATCTGCCACGTCATCTGGTTACTCAGACTTTTTTGGACACAAAGAAAGAAAGAAAGCAAGAAAGCAGCGAGTAATACGAGACCGTCCCGCGCCACAACTTTTGATTTCTCTGTCTCCTCTGCCTGGCTCACTCTAATCACACTAAGTTGTCTCTAAATCCTGCTTAACAGGACCAGGGGTGTACAGCTGGCCCCGGCCCTGTATGTACACTAATACTGTTACAGACAGTTCACCCTGGTATTTAATCTAACTATGGATTTAGGCCTCTTTGCTCCATTGTCCCAGTACAGTAAGCTGCCTGCCTATAATGGTATTACTTTGTTTCCTGGGCAAATGTTTTTGTACCAATTTAGATTTTTGTCTTTTTTTTACAGAAAACAGGAATGCTATTCTAAACTTTGCCTCTCAGAAATTAGGACTGTGTTTTGGCAAGAATCTGGTGATACGATACACAATATTATTGCAATATATTGCGATACTATACGCAAAATGATATATCAAAGTGTGAAGAACACAGCATAAAATCTGAGTTTAAAAGTGAACTTTTTAAAGGAATCAGAACAGTGAAGACAGATAAAAACACTGCTATTTTGCAGTTGGGAGTTGAGACACAACACAAATGAGCCACTGCCATGACTCTTATTGGACCAAGTTAAAAAAACAAAGAAACGTATATAAACACAATTGTAAGTCAGATGATCTGATCACTTTCAAATCATTTGCTTTACTCGAAAGTAAAATAGTGCTCTTTAACAACATAAAAGAATGGTTTATAGAAAAGTAGTTTTTTATATTAACCTTGGTGTGGTAATTCAGTTTGTTGAATATATTGAATAAAATTGCTAACGCTAGCATGACTTAACAATAGCTGGTTTTGTTCGGTGACTTTGCTAAAACTTACAACGCAACGTAATTGATTCAGGTGGACCGTTTTTTGTATAACAATACATTGTTTAATCACAAAATATAGTTTTGTCCTACATTAGACCTTTCTAAGTCGCCAAGAGAAAATGACGGCTCAATGGCAGGGGGGGAAAATCTAGAAAAGACGTAGATGTCATGACATCAGACGTACACTAATAAGAAAAACCTAACTGCCGCGCTTTTACTGACATAAGACCAGCAGGTTAAGGGAACCGGATGTCATTTCAAGTTATTATAATCCACAAAATTAGAAAGCTGAATGAGAGTCAATACGGTATCAATAACATAATATCGCAATACTCAAGTGTATGGATATTTTCTCACTCCCCTCTTAGAAATGCAAGCTTGGATGTAAAAATCACAGGATCCCGGCAGTAAAATCCCATTTTTTAATCCATTCATTTTGTATTCATCTTCCTCCCCGTGGCCCCCCTCGCTTCTGATTAACCAAACCTCCCCGGTGAACGGCTAATTGTCTTGTACTCCTCCAATTTTCACTGCAAAATAACGAGCTGCGAGTCTTTTAGGTGGGAACGAGCAGCATCTGATCAAAGAATAAGAGGAGTACGTATCCCGATGCAGACGAGGCTCAAATTAGCGTTCTGTTTTTTCATCTGTGAAGCATCCAGATGTTCAGGTTTTCACTTGAAACAACAGAGGATGGTATGGAAAGGTCAATTCAGCCACCTTTTTCTCTGATTAATTACTTGATTTTGTAAACCTGAGCGATCAGATATCAGGCTCTTGAGCTGTGTTTTCTTGCGTTTGTGGCAGGAGCAGTGGCTCAGGACTGAACAAAGTGAGCAGGGACGCTGACACATGGCCTGAGGCAGCGTGTCCTAATAGAGCGCTGTTATATATTTGGCATTTAGGAAAGGAGGAAGGGCACTCAGCTCCGTGCGCCCCCCCCCCCCCAACTAACAATACAGGAGGGATGCTCACTTCACTTCACTTAAAAAGAACAGGGGAAAAACAGGAGAGAAAGAAGCGAGTTTGCGTGCTCGTGTGCACGGACAGAGACAGCTGAGACAGAGAGACAGAGATAGAGATGCAGACGAACAGTATTGCTGCTGTAATCACTTTTTCGCTGAGGTGGGGCTGGGGGAAGGGGGGGGGTGAAAGTTGATAAACAAGCATTTTGCAGAGTGCTGGCTGAGCTTTGGCGAGCTTTGCATGAAGCGGGCAAAAGTAGGGATGGGCGTGGAGTGGAGTGGAGGAGAGGAGGGGGGGGGGTTGATGGAGGAGTGGGGTGGGGGGTGGAGGATGGTGGGTAGGGCTGGTCTGCTTTGGGACCCCTCGGATACAGCCTTTTGTTGTCTCCCTGACTGTTTGCTTTCAGATTGGCATTGCTTTTAGTGTGCACTTTGCATGCACCGTGGGTTCACGTGCAGGACAGGATGGCGTGTGCAGAGAAAACAACTCTCAGTGCATCTTTGAAAAGCGACAAGGAGCGAGATGAAAAGCTGGAGATAATAGATGGACGGATGCATGTTGCACTCGACAAAGGCCAGGGATTTATATTCAGGTTCAAGTGCAAAAGGGTTTATGTGTTGTTGCCTCTCAAGGTGGCTGCAGGTGATTTGAAACAGCAATCATTTTAAATTTCAGTTTTTGATGCCAAAAATTCAAATAATTCACATATTTTGCCTCGGTATATGAAATCTTAATTTGTGAATGATTACTCTCCCACAACGTTGCTGCTTCAATTTACATTTTCAATTCAGCGCATACTGACCCAAACCTTGCTCTGCTGGAGTGTTATTTTCTCTGTGATGTTCTTGAGGACGCACACATAGGTAGAACAGTCCCTGTAAACTCAAGGGCACCTCCTCTCACAGCTGCAAAGATGCACAGAAAGGTGAAAGCTAAAGGGTATGGATGTGTGTGTGTGTGTGTATATATATATATATATATATATATATATATATATATATATATATATATATATATACACACACACACACGAGAAAGAATCAGATTTCACCGTACCGGCTCAGCTCAGCGGTGCATTAAAAAGAGTGAGGGAGGGAGCCACATCCGCCCGTGTTTGGAGTCCCGCTGCTCGAGTGTTTTAAAGCTACACCAGTTGAAAAGTTCAGCCTTGGGCATTCGCAGAAAAATACTCTGCACTCTCCCTGAACTTAAACAGAGGGAGTAAAAAAACTGAGGACAACTCTGTATTTAACACCTCCACCATCAGAAGGAGGAAGTAGTAAGACTGGAGGAGAGATTAGTGATAGATTTCTCCTGGCTGATCAGGAAGATGAAGTGAAGAGCTATTACCTTGATGAAAAAAAAGGGGAGAGGGGGGAGAAAAGACGGGGTTTGATTTATGTATGATTCATTATTTACTGACCATTCTTCACCCCCTCTCCCCTAACATGGCCCATCCCCCTGTTCGCTTATATATGCACCCTGAAAAGCTCGATAAAAATGCGCAAATTTGATTGATTCTAATAGCAGACTGACAGGGACCCCAGCTGGGGCACTTAACCATGCCTATGTGTGTGTGAGAGTGTGTGTGTGAAGCATACACACTGTTCCTTTAGTTAATAAAGGAGTGTCTGCAGCATGCTCGAGTGCCCCGACCTCAAAGTAGCACCCCCACCCTCCTCTATCCTTCCTTTATCCAAACCGCTGCCCTATCTGCTGCTGCTGATGCTGTTGATTTCATATGACATCTCTCTTTTTTTTCCTTCTCCTTCTTTTTCTTAAAATCTTACCCCTCCCCTCTTACACCTCCTTGTCTCCCCTCTTCTCCACTGTTAGAAAATGAGTTTCGGGGTGAGCTGGTGAACCAGCGGTGGACACGAGGCGAGAGGACCAGCAGCCGCTGTCAGGCCTCCCAGAGACTGCAGAGCCGTCGACCAATCATGGTGAGTGACAAGGACCCTGCAGCCCCCTCCCTCCCGTCCTCCCTCCCCTCGCCATCCCTCTTCACCACCCACCACGCCCCCCACCACCACCACCCCCGCCCCTGCACACCCTTCTAACCTGATTCTGCTTCCTGGGCATTTCCCCAATCCCTAACTCAGCGGGGAGAGTAAAAAAAAAGGGTGGAGGCAGGCTGTGTGTGTGTGTGTGTGTGGCTATGTATTACTTATGTTGTGGGGACATGAACCTGTTTACACACTGACATTATGGGGACCTGCCTTCCTTATGGGGACAGGGTTAGGGCAAGTCACCAAGAAATGAATGTGAGTCAATGTGTTGTACTCTTAAGTGATGGTGTTTGTGTGTGAACATGTATTACTGATGTTGTGGGGACGAGAACCTGTTCTACACTGATATTGTGGGGACTGGCCTGCCTTATGGGGACACAATCCAAGTCCCCATAATGCAAATCATAAATTTCAGGGTGGCAACTTGGGTTAGGGTTTGGGTAAGTCTCCAGGACATTAATGTAAGTCAATGTGATGTCCTCTTAAGTGATGGAAACACAACTCTGTGTGTGTGTGTTGGGAGGGGGGAGGGGGGTTTGATGGCCACGGCGGACAGAAAAACATGAATCAAACAGCACATCAGATCTGGCGGCTGCTCAGCCCTGCCCATCTTCAGCTCAGCTCGGCTGAGTTTAGTTAAGCTCAGCATGGCACAGCTCAGCGTTTTCCCGCTGCTGAGTTCACTTCACTTCACAGAATTTTTTTTGTATTGTAACACAATGAAAAAAGAAACTCAAAAGGATGTCCTTGAGCTGCTCATACTTTTTTTGTCCATGATATTCCTCCTTATCAGCAGAGGAGAAAAATATGCTCTCTCGCTTCTACTGCCTCTCCTTTAAAGGGATAGTTTGGATTTTTTTGAAGTGGGGTTGTATGAGGCAATGTATTACCCACAGTATATGGCAGTCGGCACACCCCCAGTTGGAGAGGCAGAGAGGAGTACCAGCACGGAAGCTTATCTTGCTGTCAGACAGCCTTTTCTGATACAAACTACTGTTACATGAGTCAGATATTTCTCTCTCCAAACCAACCAAACTATTTTTCTGGATCTGTTGATTTGCTTGTATTATTGTGTCATTGGTGTTTTTAAAGTTCAGTTCAGATTCACCAAAGCCACACAATAATGCAAACAAACTAACAGATCAAGGCACTGGTAGACCAACAACTCATGTTTTCCACAAAGTAAAAATGCTAACTTCGCTTATGGAGTTTGGTTGGTTTGGAGAGAGCAATATCCAGCTCACATAACGAAGGTTCCCTGTCGGAAAAATTGGTCTGATGGCAGTAAAGAGATGAAAATATTCTAAATATAGCACACGCTTAAAGTGACTTTTTAGGTGTCTAAAATACATTTTGCTGCTGACCCTGTGCACAGCAGTACATTGCTTATCTTAGCTCAGCTGGGTAAGTACCTCATACAACCCCACTTCAAATAATTCAGACTATCCCCTTAACCCTCCCTGCCATCCTAAAACCATCCCCCCTCTGTCTTGTTCTTCAGTCTGAAACTTCTGACCCAAACTGCCACCATTTCGAGTGTATTTCTCCCTTCTGACAACATCTGCTCCTTTTTTCCCTCTGCATCACAACTGAGATTGTGACACTCAACAAAGAGATGGAGGGATTGAGGGGAGATTGAAAGAGAGAGGAAGAGTGGGGGAGGTGATGCAGAGGGTGGGGGGGTTGTTTTCCCCTGGGCCCAGTAAAAGTAGTTTTGCTTCCCCCTGATGGCTCGGGTTCATCTGAAGAGATGACTTTTATTGATTTGGTTTGATTTCTGCTGCTGAGGGAGCCGAGCAGAGGGAGGAGCCGCTTTCAACACTACATCATGTGGAGCGGCCCCCGTCTGTTCAGCCTGGCCCTTATGATACCTGTCACACAGGCTTCTTATTTTCTGTTTGTAGCAGACTGAGATGAGTGGAACGCACTGAGGATGTTTAGTTATGAACACTGAAATCTGTGGGAGCCCATTTATACCAGTAAAAGAAAAAAAATATCCCCACAGGAAATTATAATTTTGAAATGGAAAGTTTAATTTATGAGATTAAAAAGTCATAATTATGAGATAAATAGTCAAAATTAGTTGATGCACCCTGAATCAACAATATTTTTTTTTACTTTTTTATCTCATAATTTTAACCTTTTATCTCATAGGTTTGACCTTTTATCTAATAATTTTGACTTTTCCTTTCATAATTATAATTTTTAATGTCATAATTCTGACTTTTTATCTCATAATGACAACTCTTTAACTAATCAATTTAATTTTTTAACTCATAGTTTTAACTTTTTAACACATCACTTTTTATCTCACAGTTATGACTATTTATTTATTATTTTCATCCTTTTATGTCTTAATTTAGATTTTTGTCATAATTTGACTTTTTATCTCATAATTTGACTTTTTAATCTCATAATTTTATAATTATAAGGTTTTATCTCATACATTTGACTTTTAAACTAATCATTCCAAATGTTTTAATTAGTAGTTTTGACTTTTTAATGCATAATTTCAACTTTTTATCTTATATTTTCATCTTTTAACTTATAATTTTGGGCTGTATTTAAAAAGAAAAATCTCATGATTACGTCTTTTTAACTTATAATTATGACTTACAATAAGGATTTTTTTTACTGGCGTGTATGATCTTCTATAGAATCACATCAGGATGACTCGCACTGTAAATGGCAAACCTCTGACAGCACACATACTCACTTCTGACCCATTATGCGGTCACACATGCTCAAACCTTTCGCATATGAAGTGAGAAACATGCCGTCTCCCCTCCTCCCTCCTCACTACTCCACCGTGCCTCGTGTAAATTATTAAAGTGAAACTGTGGAAGGGCTCGCCATGCACTGATCCAACATGGAGGCTGCGGCATGGTCCGCCTGTCGAGGGAACTATGCAGTGCGCCTCTAATTGGCAGCTGCTGTCCGCAGGTAATTTTTGGAGATGTCAGTCTTCCTCTCCGACTCCTCTCTGTATGTCTCCGCCCCACCTTAACCCCCTCCTCTCCTCATCTACTCTTGTAAACCTGAAAATGAATAAAAGAGTCATTTATGTGCACCGGGGGACGAAGGGTGACCTTCTCTCTGAAGTCATTGCCCCCAGCCAGCCATTTACATAGAGCTGTCAGAATGCAGAGCGGAGCCGGGGCCCTCCTGCACCGACCGCTGCACACAAAGAAGGACATAATTGATAATGTACAACACAGCCTGTAGGGATGAGCTGCGTCTTCCTCCTCCTCTTCCTCCTCCTCCTTCTTTTTCTTCTTCCTCTGCTGCTGCTCCACACCACATTTCACACTAGTTAAACCCCAAGACACACACACACACACACACATACACACACACACACACACACACACACACACACACACACAGACTTATGCACATGCTGTGCGCATGTAGCGATTCTTGCATAGACACACAAACCCAGACAAACTACCTCTATCTCTTATTTTCTTCTCTCTCCCTTTCTTTTCTATCCTTCTCTCTGTTCTGCATAAGCTGGTAGTGTGTAGGCCCACCTACAGACAACGTTCAAGGAGTCTAATTAAAAGACAACAAGGTAAAGGACAAGTTCTGAACATACATTGAAAAGGGCCCTTTGAAAGAGATTATGAAAATCAGGTAAATGCCTGCCTGGCTGCATCTGGATTCACTCGCTGTGACTTTGTGTTCATACAAATTTAATGAGCTGGAATTGAGAAAAAGGACAGGAAAAAGAGGAGAACTCAGATGCGCTTACCTATTTAAATGTGCGTAACTATGGTTACGCAAACATGAAAGCAATAGGGTCCCTTTTCAGTCCAGGTTTTGATTCATCCGATGACTGTCAATGTAAGGAGGAGGCAAAGGAAGGAGGATGAAAAAGTACAGGAGGAACAGAATAGTAATAGTATGTAATCTTTTCATGAAGGAGGGATCACACACAGACACACACATCCTGCTTTTGCTGTATTTGTAGGGACCATAATATAATATATTCCCTAGCCCCTTACTCTAACCCTACTCATCACAACTAAGTACCTATCTCTAACCCTTAGCCTAACCTAAACTTAATTCTAAATCTAAAACCAATGCTTAACCCTCAAACATGCCTTTGAACTCATGGGGTCCAGCAGTTTGCTCCACACAAAGCTGTCAGACCTCACAAGTATAGTGGTCTACCAACATACTTTGTATATTGAAAATTCCAGCTATGTTAGCATTTGATTCATCAACACACTACCTCTATTAATCACATTTGCAGGTCAGTTTTTAATTCATTTCATTTTAATGCATTTAGCACTACAAATACAGTTTGCAACTATTAGTTTTACAAAAGGATCAATGCAGATGATTAGACAGAGATTTGATGAGATATCATCAACGACACATTTCATCCAGGAAATAATTAGCAGATCAATCGGCAATGACAAAAAACTTTGTTGTAAAATGCACCATTAGAATTAAACTCCTGCATTCAAAATATTACGTAAGCAAAGATGCAAAAGGATTACCAGCAAAATGCATTTAAGCCAGTGGTTCCAACATTTTTTTCTCAGATGTGCCCCCACAGCCCCTTAATCACCATTAATTTCAACCATTTCTCCACTACTTTTTGCTAACTCTTTCAGCATCACTGCTCGCTGGCCAACCAGTTTTCATGCATTCTCAACATGTGATGTTACAGCTGATTCAAAATGTGGATTTTCTCATTCAAATTGAAATTTTTTTGGACAGCTATATTTTTTTCTTAGCACAGAAGAAATGACAAAAACAATAGTAAAAAATCAAATATAAAAGGGATCAAGGAACCAAAGTTTGCTTGTGATATAACAATATTGGTATCATCAGTGAAAAGACTGCTGAATCAGACATCCAAGCAAAGACATTTATGTAGATCAGAAATAGAAGTGGCACGAGAATAGATCCTTGAGGCACTCTGCAATAACAAGAATCACGTTATCATGTTACAACATGAAACATTTCAGGTTATAACATGATAAATAATAGATTGTTATAACAGGTTTCTTGTTTTTTGCAACAAAGTGAAAAAAAAAAAAAATAACACTAATCTTTTAACATTTATAACTTGATACTGAGCTGTTTTTCTTTTTCTGGTGTTGCAGCAAATAACACTGTGTATAATATTTCCCTCTGACGTGTTGCAGAAAGATAAAATAGCATAAAATGGAAACACTCATGTAAAGTACAAGCACCTCAAATTTGTTACTTAATTTCAGCTGTGATATTCCACCGCTGCTCCCATCACACAAGCATACCAAGCAGTGCAGCCAGTTGAGTGTCAGGAAGTGGACTTTGAACTAGACACAGTGTTGTTATTGTCAGAGAAAAAAAAAAAAAGGGGGGGGGGGGGGTAATCCAAGCAAAGACATTTATACAGCTGAGAAATCGAGGTGGCCCAAGAATAGATCCTTGAGGTACTCCGCAATAACAAGAAACTTGTTAACTTGTTTTAATGATGTATTATACTAAGTTTTCATGTTATAAAAAAATAAGTCATCATGTTTCAAGATAAGTAATCGCAGTATGATATGTAGTTATTAATTGTTATAACAAATTTCTTGCTTGTTGCAATATGTGAAAAGATCTTGTTATATAGATAAAAACTTGTCACGTTATAACATGATACAGATCTATTTTAGTGTTTCTGTTATAATACTTTATATATGGTTTAATTTATAGTAACTTAAAATGGAAGCGCTCATTTCAGTTCTGATATTCCACCACTGCTCCCTTCACACATGCATACAAAGCAGTGCAACCAGTTGAGTGTAAGGAAGTGGACTTTGAACTACACACAGGCGGGCACACAAAGGCGAGCGCACACACACATTGACAGAAAACTCTTCACTGCACACTCGTCCGCTCCTCTTCCCACACAGCCCTGTGAGTGGAGCACAGGAGTCAACTGCTCCCTTCAGGCCCGGGCACAACGCTGCCGCTTGTTGCACGACTTCTGCATCAACAGCGCTCGATCAAAAGAGTTGAGATTGGAGCGGTAAAGGAAGGGGGGGAGCAGAGAGAGGGGAGGGGGGGGCGGAAGGGAGGGGCTTATGCCTGCACCTGTACCTCCGGCCAAACACTACACGCTAATGAATGAAGCGCACCCTCCTTTGGAGGAAAAAAAGCCTTAACAACAACAACAACAGCGTGCTTCATCTTCCTCTCATCCCTCTCACCCTCCTTCTTTTCATAAGTAGTCTATTAGCAGGAAAGGGGGATTGCCAAATAGAGAGTGGGGGAAGGAAAAAAAGAAGAGGAGACACAGGGCCCCCGTGTTTGAATCCCACTGTGGCACTGCCAACTTGACTATAGAGAGGCAACAAAGCAGCTAAGTGCCTGGGCAAGGAGAGGAGGGGGGGTGCAGGCAACTGGGGGAGAAAAGGGGGAGTGTACAGGAGACAGAAAAAGAGAAATAAAAAAACAGAGTCCAGTAATCAAAGCTAATGGCTCCATTGTGTCTAAAAAGCATCTGATAGCTTTAGAGTGCAGCGAGAGCAGCGCTGAGCGTGGAGAGGTGCTGCTGAGGAGGTGTGGCCGAGGGTCAGCGTGTGTGTGTGTGTGTCTGTTTGTGTGTGTGTGTCTGTTTGTGTGTGTGTGTGTGTTCGAGGCAGCAGGGTTAACACCTGCTCCTTTGTGGCTTAAAAGCCGAGCCAGGAGTAAGCAGCGGGCACACACACACACACACACACACACACACACACACACACACACACACACTCGTCTCCTTAAAAGGGTTATTACCATGGCTTTTTAGCAGCCTGTGTGTTTTTGCTTTATTATTATATTCAGCATAGTTATGATTGTCAGTCCCTCTGCTCACAGGGGCCGTGGCCTGTGCGTGCGCCGCCTGTTGCCTCTGCACAGCGTACAATCATGTGTACCATTCAGGTGCAGGAAATTACAGGGGGGAGTGATGGGTGATGTGTGCAGGGTGAGGGTGGGAGGGGAGGGGATTAGAAAAGTAGCTTAAACAACAGGGTTTGTTTTTCGTTTCCGCGCGGCGTAGCCTTTATTTCTGCCTCTCTCTGAGCAGGACAGCAATGTCTGGGATGAGGGACAAGGGATTTTGTGAGAATCGCAGATATGATCATCTCTTTGTGTCAGTGTTACCTCTGCTGTGTTTCAATGGGAGCGTTCAGAGTGAGGGTTATTATAGCAGCAGCTCTTTTGAAGCACGGGGAGGACAATTAACTGTGGTGGAATATAGTGAGAGCATTGAGAAATTACCACTGATGTTCTCCTCTCTTCTCTTCTCTCTCCCCTTCTTTTCCCCTCCTCCTCCTCTGTCTTCACTCGCCTGGCTCTCTCCTCCTCTCTGACTTTCTCTTCTCCCTCTTTCTTTCCATCCCAGATGAGTGTGGAGGGTGATGACAAGCGAACTCGCACTCGGTCCAAGGGAATCAGAGGTGAGTGTCTGTCACGTCTCTCAATCATGTCAGGCCCTGTCTGGTATAGAGTTTAGGAGGTATCCGCCTAAATGCCACTCAGCTGGTGTTGCCCAAAGAGTCAAAAAAATGCATTTTAAATATTCAAAACCAGTGTCTCTTTGCAAAAATCATGACCTGATTACTCAAGATAATCCACAAGACCTTCTTTACAAGCATTTTTAAGACGGTCCCTAACTTGCCAGGCTTGTGAGCAGTTTCACGAAGGAACTACTTTCTTTGTGTAGTATAGTCTATCGGACCTGCTTTCTTTTCTACTAGAAAGAAAGTTAAAAAAGTAGTTCCTACATGAAACTGCTCACAACCCTGCCAAGTTAGGGGCTGTCTTAAGAGTGCTTGCAAAATGGCTAAAAGAGCTCTGCAGGTTTTTTGTCAACAGCATTCTCTGTTTTTAAATTAAAAATTATGCAGATTGACACAACTAATTATATACACATTACATACACAACCTCCAGTTTCTGAAGAAAAATCCTGCTGTATGGACCATAGACTATATATAAAGATGGATGACACATCTTCATTTTCCGCCCGCTGTACAAAAATGAAGCCAAAGTATCCCAGATATGGGTGTTACCATCTTCTAGTGATGTCATTTGGAGCCACAGTCTGCGCGGTAGTGATTGGTGTTGGAACCGTGGTATCAAGGGCATGGCTCAGCTTTCAGTCATGTTGTGAAACCTCCTCTTTATAGCATCAAATAAATAATTAAAACCAAACTGATGAGAAAAATGAACACTTGAACAGACATCAGTGTGATAAGAACTATCTATAATGACAGAAACCATCTCTGTTTTTAGTTTGGCCCATTTCCCATCTGCTAACATGGAGGGGGCGGGGTTTATGACAGATACTCAGGGTTCCTTCACCAGTCAAATTCAAGCATTTTAAAGGTGCATTTTCAAGCCTTTCCAGCACCTTACAGCTGTGTTAAATTACATATTTTCATTAGAAATATTTATTTCACATCTTTATCCTATGAATCCAGCTGCTACTGTGCTACAAAACAACCAAACTTTTGTGATAGAATTCTAAGGAAAACACAAAAAGCTGAGTTGTATTTCATCAACTTTTTCAAAAAAGCAAACTATTCAGTCAGCCAGCAGTTTGTCAGGAAAGTAATGCAATTACAATTTCAAGCAGTTTCAAGCTCTTTATCCAAAATCCAAACACATTTCAAACATTACATTAAAATTCAACCACCACCAGGGGGCAATCCCGATTGTTTGGCTTTACTTTTGCGAACTGTCATGTTACCCATCTTTATATATGTCAATTGGATGGACCAGTGAGCTACACTGACTTGTTTTAAAACCTCCTGATCTATTTCTACCTGAACCAGTCACATTTTTACAGCTTTTATTTCAGCTCATGACTTTTTTTTTTCCATATTTAAAGGCAGGTTCTAGTACAAAGCACGCTTTATTATGGGATTAATTAAGGGACACTGTTTAAACATTATTTGAACAACTAAACTTATACATGTACACATAAGAAAAAGTGGCAGTAGCAAAAAAAAAAATTCCACAGAAAAAGAAGCAGTCGAGATGATTTCAACATCCACTTCTGATGTAATCCACGCAGACGATTTTTGAGAAACAAACATCAATATCTGTATATGAGCAGTGTGTGTGTCTGTGCTTATGTTTGTATACATATGGACATGCAAGTGCGTATACAGTCAAGAAAGAGTGTGTGTTTGTGTATACATATTGATGCATGTCTTTCTTTAAGTGTTTCTATGCGTGTGTGTGTGTTTGATGTTTAGCAGCAAGACAGCACAGCAACAGTTCACAGGGCGTTCAGGAAGGCGTCCAGTCATTCCAACTGCATGATGAAAGACTGAGAAACTGAGATGCTGCACGCACACATCAGAGTGTGTGTTAGTGTGTGTGTGTGTGTGTATCTTGATATCCCGGCTCTTTCTGACATGTGATTAATGCATGTGATATGGGAGCCCAAACTGAATTCTCCAGGATCGTATTGTTTTCTCGTTTGCTCCAAATGAAAATAGGATATTTCTCCAAACTCATTCTATCGCTCAACTCCCAATCGATGCCTATAGCCAGCCGAGAGCGACGTGTGTGTGTGTGCGTGTGTGCGTGTGTGCGTGTGTGCGTTGTTTGTGAGCGGAGCTTGATTTATGTTTTGAAGGCAATTACTATAAGTTGTCCCAGAAAGAGGGCTTGTTTTCTCCTGATGAAGGCAGTTTTCTTTTTAATTTCATTTTCCCAATTATGATAACTAAAGTGCAACAATTAATCATGTTTTATTGCTGAAGTCTGCATATAATTGTCACTTTTTTCTTAAACAGCACGATGCAATTTGGCTGATTTAGGTTTTCTCCTCTGTGTGTGTGTGTGTGTGTGCTTTTGTGTTTGCCTGTGTGTGTTTGTGCAGGCCGGCTCTTACACTCCTGTTTGTTCTGCTCTGGCCTTTGCGAACATGTGTTTGCGTGTGTGTATGTTTGCATGTAGATCTGTGTGTGCGTTTGGAGTGTGTAGGTGTGCAGTCAGCCTCTATGAGGAAGCCTCATGGGATTCGTATGCATTTGTGATTTATTGATCTGAGTTTCTTTTAGCAGAGCGCCTTTCTGAGCAGTCGTTCACCTTTGTTCTCCCTCCCTGTATCTTTCTTCTCCTCCCCCCCTTCTCTCTCTCTCTCTCTCCCCCCTTCTCTCTCAGTTCCTATTGAGCTCGTAGGACAAGAGCTGAGGTAAGGAAACACCTTCATCTTTGTGCAAATCCCTTTCATAAAGTTCTTTTATGTGCACCGCAGAGCACCCCCCGGCTCTCATACACTCACTATCAGTGCTGCTTTAGATGATGTTGTATATTATGATTCTTTTTTTATTTCTTATCATCAGCACTTCTCCGCTCGTGGTCAGTGCCTCCAACAGGCTGCTATCGATTTCTCACAGCCTTTTGCTGTTTCCTGCTATGAACACATACAGTAGATGCATTGAAAGGGGCGTATGATCTTTTTACAATCCGATCGAAGGATGCAGCACGAGGAGAGAGGATGGTGAAGGGCAAGGATTTGGTTTTTCTCTCGGTTCTCCTCTTCTTCTTTACCACCCAGGTGGCAGCTTTCAAGGCCCCACCTAGGGCGTGGGCAATATGACCTAAAATTTATATCACTGTATTATTTTTCCATTTTTTTTAAGTACAAATCCCTTACAAAATAGTAAGGGATACTCCATTCAAAAACATGATTTTATCTCTTTTCACTCTATGTGTTTATTGGCTCCAAATAGGAATGAAAATGAGGTGTAGGCCTACATGTGTTTTGGAATAGCCTGCTCAATAATGCTGGTTAATTAGTAAACGTGATGTGATTCCGTTTGACCAGGGCTGGATTAGGTTTCTCAACAACATTTATTTGGCAGAAAACCAAAAGTATATAAATCACTCATTCTTAAGATTTGGGACAAAGTCGTACTTTGAGGGGGTTTTGATTTTTACCCCTCGGTTATGCTGAAAAATGTATTGTAAAAGATCAGACTCTTTGCTGTTAAACCTTGTAACAGGCCAACCTCCTAGTGACTGCATTTTTTATTTAACGTAGATGTCACCTGTCAGATGGAAGCTGACGGAGCTGATGTCTTACGGAGCTGACAAAATGTTATGTTTTTTCATTTCACATCTGCACAAGCACAAGTGTCTCAGAGTTCTCATAATGTTAATCAAAATAGACATTTTTTTTAAACCATAATGTTTATTTATCTTTGATTTAGAAGGAATACTGAGTTGACATGTTATGAGTTGAGTTCAAAACAAAGATGATTATAATAGCACATTTAAATTATTTGAAGTTGTGAATTCTTGTCTGTGACAAGGGTATTTTCTGGCACAGAGCAAGTTTAGAAATTAGAATTAAAGCAAACCAAAACATTTCATAAATTACATTTATTTCATATATAAATCCTTAAAGAAATGTATGACATGATTTGTCCCAATTCTCAAGAAATATATAAAAATATAAGTACATATAAGTAAATATAAGTACTATAGTGTACCTGACAGAGCGTGTCTATCACAACATTTACATACAGCAGCAACAGACAGACACACTAGCGTGTATCACACAGCAGAGGGAGTTACACAAAAAGTAACAAGATGCCCACATCAGCCCTCTACTCTGGTTATTTAACTGGCTTCAAGTGAGGCTTAACCTTTACACAGTTTCTCTTGACTGTCCCTCAACATTACAACATTAGTCCATCATGGCCGCAGCCTGTGGGAGTACAATAGTTACTAGCCACAGCCCTGCAACAGGCTAACTTCAAGTTCAACAGGAAGCAGTAAAGCAACATAAAAATAGCAAAACTTACAGCTTCCGTGTTTGAGCACGCATAAGAGTGTTCCAGTTGTTGTGGGGACATTTCCATCAAAATAAAGTTGATCCACTGGATCTAACAATACTGGGACTAATGTTACGTTTATCACATTTGAACATATATCATGGTAATGATGGTAACATCCATGTTGTGGCAGAACATGACACTGGTGACGGTGGTGAAACTGGTATACTGCCCACACCTAGCCTCACCGGTCATGAAGTCCATTGTCCCTCTTCCTCTCCCTCCTCCTAAATTATTTTTCCATCCTCTCTCATTTTGTCACACTTCACCTGCGAGCATCGATCTGTGCTCGCCACTCCAAAATAACCTTTCGGTTTCTGGATTAAGAAAAAAGAAAAGCGGTAGGGAGGCCAGAGAGCAGCTCATTTAAAATGCAAATGCAGTATTTTTTAATAAGTGAAATTAATAATAAGGATAATTGGAGTAATAAAGGGCAATTGCTGGGGGAAGTTAATGAGAATTGAAATGAGCCGTCCTGAGGGGTCATAGCAACCTGAATCAGAGGAGAGAGCTGCTGCTGATGACTGGTGAGCAGAGCAGAGCAGAGCAGAGCAGAGCAGGGGAAATTACAGCAGGTCTCCGCTGATCCTTATCGCTCATACTAACAGGATATAGGCCAGGGTTGATGTACGACATACAATATTATGTTCTCCCCGGCTTGATGCCACCTGCATTCATGCATTATGTGTCTGTGCTGGACAGATGGGGGCGGGGAGGGGTACATATCTTTGTGCATGTGCATGTGTGCTCAGTTTTCATGTCTTTGCTTTGCTTTGTTTTGTTTTTATGTTAATTCACTTTGTTTACTGCCTGTGGGGTATCATGGCTTCTGCATAGGGACTAAAATGCACCGTGTCTTAAACATATCTCTAACCTCCATCCATCCCATCCAGCTGCCCCACCCCTGGATGCAATGGCTCCGGCCATATCAGTGGGAGATACTCACGACACAGAAGGTAGGGCAGATTAAAAACCCACCCTCTGTCTGTCCTTCTTCTCTGTCTGTCTATCTGTCTGTCCTCCCCGTCCTCTCTGCCCCGCTGCATCTGCTTTGTGAAGAAAACCGCCTTTTGCTTTTGTAAAGAAACAGTTCAACATTATTGGAAATTATTCGCTTTTGTAAGTTAGATGAGAGGATGAGTACCATCATGTTTCCACACTAATTATAATGCTCCAGTTAGCAGTCAGTTAGCATAAAGAAAAATAAAAAAATCTAAATCTACCAACCAGAACTTCTAAATCTCACATGCTGCTTGTAATGTATTTAGTGTCTCAACTGTAAAAATGTGATTTTAAAGGAGCAGTGTATAGCAGATTAGTGGTATCTAGTGGTGAGGTTGCATTGTAATACCACTTGCCTCACCCTCCCCTTCCAAGAGTGTAGGAGGCCTATGGAGACGGCAAAACTCATTAAAAAACAGAAGCTAAAACACTGCAGCCTCTGTACAGGACGATGTCAGTTGTAGTGACTGTTTCTGGCCAAGAAATAGTTGCACACATGACCATAAAACTGCATCTTGTTGTTATCGTACCTTTTTACAGAAAAACAAGCAGAACATGTTAATCATTGAGCTTGAGTGGTGCTAGTAGGCTTATTTTGTTACCTTTGGATGCAGCCAGGCAAGCTGTTTCCCCCTGCTACTAGCATTTATGTTAAGCTAAGATAACCAGTTGCTGGCTTAAAAAATTCAATTCAACATCAAGCAATAGATATTTGAGTTTTTGGCCCAGCTCAAATTCTTTTACCAACTATTAATCTTTGGTTGTGATAATTTACTTTTACTCTTTCGATAACCTTAAATCTTTGAGCTTTAGAAACCCCCGAAAATGTATTAAAACATTATTGAGTAAATTCATTGAAGTGAAAGCGAATGATGGTCAAAAATATTCTCAATTAAAACCATTTAATTTTTAGGTACCATGATAATTAATATTATGTGACCAATTTTTGAAATATATGTTTTTTTGAGTTTCTAAAACTCAACGATTTACAAAAGTAAATTATCTCACATAAAGATTATAGGTTGAAAAATTAAAAAAAAAAAAAAACTTTAGAACTTCATAGTTTGAGTTGAGCTCAAAACTCAAAAATCTAGAGAGAGAGACATAAGGTCAAAATCGCAATATTTAGAGCTGAGATGAGACTACTGTACTGATTTTTTTTTGTTATTATGTAAAGTGCAGGTGTTCATGATATGAACAAGTTTCAAGGATACTGACTGACCCCAGCGGTCAAAATCAGATTAAAAATGAGTTATTTCATTTTGAATAATCACTTGTCATAGAGAATAGCTTCTTTTGAGATTACACCAACCTCCCAGACCCTCTAAATCTAACCCTCAGTTATACAGTTTTCAGTGGACAGCAGTGAATTTCTTCAGGTTTTATTCCAGTTTCATCCTCTCTCCCTCCCTCCCTCCCTCCTCGTGTGTGTCGCGTGCCCTCAGAGACCCTGCAAGACTCGGGGCAGCTCACTGGCTTGTGACTCCTCTTTATTGAGGGGCAGATATTAGCTATCTGTTTACATGTGTATTCGTTCAGCGGGCAATTTCAGATGCACTTTGTTTATAGATCGTCCCTCAATCTCCCTCGGCGTCTCCCAGGTGAGAGTAAGAGGGAGTTTATTGGATTTCACCCTCCGCTGCCTCGCCCGCCCGCCTCTCCATACAAGTTGTTCATTAAACGTTCCAGTCAATTGGCTGAGATTGGTTGTGATGTCTGAGTGAGCCGGCATGGCGCCCCCCCCAGGCCACATCTGTTGACTCATACTATGTGCTGAAAGAGCTGCTCCATCCTTCTTCATGTCAAAACACACACACACCCTCCATCATGCTGCTTAAAGTCACTCATGGACATGATGAGGTGCATGAGGCTTTATTGGACGTGTTTGAGTGTACTTGTGATTTCCAATTACAACCCTGCTTTGTATTCATGATCCTTTCCTCTCTGTTCTCTCTCTATCTCTGTCCTTCTTTACTGTTAGCGTTCTGGGCTGCCCCATCGCCAGAAAGCGGCGTCTAGAGGAGGCCGAGGCCGAACAGGAGCAGGAACAGGACACAGAGCGGCCAGCCTCCAAGAGGAAGGCCCACCCCCTCAAACTGGCCCTGGATGAGGGCTTCAGCGCAGAAAGTGACGCCAGTAGTGAGGCTGAGGGTGACGGAGAGAAGGATGAGGAGGAAGCAGGAGAGACCAAGGAGCTGGAGGAAGAGGAGGAGGAGAGGGAGGCAACTGTAGAGGAGAGAAAGGAGATGACAGAAGATCTGACACAGAATGGACAGACAAATGGACAGCAGGACGAGACACAGGAGGAGGAAGAAGCGAGAGAAGAAGAGACATATCAGAGGGAGGAGAACATTGCAGCTGATGAAGGTACTGAAAACGTTTTTCTGCTGCAAATATTGACCACTAAACTGAAGTATATGTAAACCCAAGAGCTTTTCAAGCAATACTCTATGTCTAATCAGTCAGTCGACATCCACTTTGATTATTGATCAGTGGTTTAAAATCATTCATTGAACAAAATGCCAAACAATGGATGGGCGATCTGGACAAAAAATTTTGACATTTTATTTTAAAATGATTAATTGATTAACGAGGTAGTCCAGTGATTTAGTATTGCACTTATGCAAAGCTGAGGAACTCCCACAAAAAGAAAAGATCAGCCTAAAAATTTCTAGGAGCTATACAAAAGCACCGGGACTTTCTTGAGGTTCTTGAAGATGTGTCACCTCTCCTCTGAAAGGCTTCGTCAGTTCTAACTGACCAGCGGGGTGACTAAATTAGGTGACACATCCTCAGGAACCTCAAGTCCAGTTGCCTTCATATATTTCTTAGAAATACCATGACCTGGATCACTGAAAATCTTCAAAGACAATGGCCAAAATCAAAGTCTTTTGTGTGGTTCAAGCTCCATAAATGCTGGATCCTGTATTTCACATAATGCAACTCAACAGCAATAACATAGCCAAGTAGTTGTTAGATGTGAAGGCAAAGTCAGAGGTCTTTAATATTGCATGAGTTGGGTTGCCATACCTCCTAACAGCCACTAGGGGCAATATGACTTTGTGAATGGTTTTTCTCTGTAGAGACAAGCTGCTTTATATCTACAGACTGTGTCCCAGCAGGTGCTTTTTTATTTCATTGTGAGCTCACATTGAATGACTTAGCAGGCAGGAAAATGATGCCAGTGATGATGAAGATATTGCTGACACCAGCTTTAGCTCACTGCATGACTCATGTTTTCCTCTGCTCTGACCTCTTCCTCTCTGTATCCACAGAAGAGGAGTGTGTGATCATCGAGTCTAAGCTCGGAGCAGCGCCACCTGCAGCCGAGTGTCAGTCTCCCTCTCACAGTGCAGAAGAGGTGGCCAACTCGCTCCTCCACCTCGGCCGAGTCTCCGATAACAATGCTCCAACTGTGGCCACTCAGCAGCCTGTTGCTATGGAGACTGAGGATGTCACGGTGGCAGCTGAACGGGGTGAAGAAGAAGTAAAGGAGGAGCAGGAGGGGGGCATGAATGAGGGGGAAGAGGAAGAGGAGGAGGTGGCGCACAGAGTTGAAGTTTTGGAAGAGTCATCTGTTGTGCAGAAGGAGGCAGCTGAAGTGGAGGAAGAAGAGGAGGTGGAGCAGGAGCAGGAAGAGTGCCCAAACAGGAGCCAGGAGAACCACCAATATGTGACAGAAGATGTCCACCATGAACAAATCAAAAATGGAGAGGAGGAGGAAGAGGTGGCAGTGCCAGCACAGCAGGGTAATCCAGCCGAAGAAGAAGAGGATGAGGAGAAAGATGAGGAGAACCATAGGGAGGTGAACCATATTCTGCCCGTTTCTGATGTGCCAACTGCCATCCGCACCATCACCAGCATCGCAGCAGCTCAGGGAACACACATCGAGGCTCACGACCACAGAGCCAGTCCTCTGGAGGACTACAAATCACACAGGGCCAGTCCCCTCGGAAACTACAACACCCACACGGCCAGTCCATTTGACAAATATGACTCTCATAAACGTAGCCCACTTCAGAACTACAAGGCCAGTCCTCCTCTAAGCTACAGCTCCCACAGGGCCAGTCCACTTGAGGACTACTTTCCCAATGTCAGAAGCGAGAACTACAAACTCCACAAAGCCTCATCCTCAGCCTCCCCCGACATTATCGAGGTGCGATCAGATAAGTCAGAGGAGAAAGACTTTGACGATGTGGATGGGGACGACGAGCGCGATGACGAAGACAGCCTGTCGCAGCGTTCCACAGTGACAGACGAGTCGGAGATGTTCGACATAACCCGAGGGAACCTGGGTCTGCTGGAGCAAGCCATCGCCTTGAAGGCAGAGCAGGTGAAGCCAGCCGGGCCCAGAGAGCTGCTGTGTGCCCCAGATATCCACCACCAGCGATACTTCACCATGGATGACAGGCCCAAGCACCTGGACATCATCCGCAAGAGCTACTTCAGCAAAGGTAGGGCACAGAGTAGAAACTGAGAGGGGAGGGTAAGGTACAGCATGTACTGAGATGTGAAGGTCTCTTATGGTAGGAAATACATCAAGAACATTTAATCCACTTTATTTATTCATTTTATTAAAACTACATTGTTGGGCTGCTTCAAGCATGGCCATCACCTTTGAGGTGAATTCAAGGAACCGCCAACATCTGAGACTCGATATTCACCTGCTGATGCCATCATTTTTTTCACAGGCTGCTAGCACTGACAAGAATAAAGGTGACATCGCACTCATCGTCATATATTACCTTTCTGGAGAAAGTTTCAAATTTTTGAAAGCTAATTTTTGTACCATAATGACGTGAATGAAAAGTAATGAATCCCTCAAAAGTAAGAAATCCGCTTAAACATGTATTGTCAGCTTTGGAAAATAGTGAGTAGTAAACAACAGTGTAATGCATGTCTTAAATACACTTACTTAGGTACATACTTAGATATGAAGTTACATATTTACTCACATACTTACTTACTTACACACTTACTTACTTGCATACTTAATTACACATTTACTTATACATACATACTTACTTTACTTATTTACTTACACACCTACTAGCTTGCTTACTTATATGCTTACACACTTAGCTGACTTACTTGCTTACTTACTATACTAATTTACTTACTTACCTATAGATTTACTCACTTACATACATACTTGCTCACTTACATACTCACTGACTGACTTATTTATTTACTTACATACTTGTGTTACAGCAGCAGGTCATCCATGCATTACATGAGAACGGTAAATGTACATATCATATAATAGAAGAAGAGAGAACTATATCAATAGATGATATAAACACAAATAAAATTAATTAAATATGTCAATAAAGACTACAATATAAATATAATATAATAATGTATACATCAATAGAATATCTATTGAATTAATACACTATAAGTATAACAAAATTTAAAATAGAAACAGAGTTTTTTTTTAAATGCAGTGAGGTAAAGTAGCAGAACAAGATGAGCAAACTGAACATGAGCAAAGTTATTGAAGGAGCAGAGGAGCAGTGGAGCTTGGTTGAGACTGTAAACCTGAGAGTTCCAATAGTTCTCTTGACTCATTTAGTCACGTGTAGGTCCGTGTACAGAAAATGATGTTCTACAGCAGCACAAGGTGTCATGTGCCGAACTTAATGTTGGGAGCGGAGTGTACAAATAAACACAGTGTACCGATTAAACAGCGATGAGTCACAGAGCTCTGTTTGGATCCTCCCTTCTCCATTGTGGTGGCGATGAAGTGGTTCCAGCTGAATAGACTTCCATGAAGAGCTGAGAGGAAGTGCTCGTAGAGAGAGCGAGAAGGGACAACAGCGAGAGAGGGAAGGAGGGAGGGAGGGGAACACAAGAGAGATGACAACATGTTGGAGAGGAGGAGGAAGAGTGCAGGTTGTTCCACAGTCGGTGCTGGAGTGTTTGTTTACATGCCGCATGTGTTCGGGCCTTGTATTTCACAGTTGGCACGCTGCCCGCTTGTCATGCTCCTCACAGTATAGCAGTAGTGTGATTACATGCCTGCTAGTGCTGCCCTCTCCTTGGCCTCAACTCCCTCCTGTGGTGACGTTCCTGTTCTGCTCGACGCTAATTAGGAGATGCATGTCTCGTTAACATTCAATTTGAAGGCCAATAGAGCATCACACCATCCTCTTGCTCCTTTTTCCTCTCTCTGGTGCCACCGATACCGTCTGGCCTACCTCCAATAGCACTGGGGAGGAGTAGGCATCTTTAATTATGTGTAAATTATAGCAGTGTGATTTCTTCCTGATGCATTTTCAGGTGTTTATTGGTCCAAGATCCAAACGAGATCCTTGAAAATGTCAGACAAGTGTAGCAAGGGAGCGGAAAAAGAAAGTAGGTCGACTTTGTTGGCGTTAACTTTGTAAAAAGCTGTAATATTTCATACATGTGAGAGTATTTCATCCTTGAAAGCATTTACAGAAACACACAAATTGCATTTAGACTAATGCTTAAAACACATTGTGCATTTACAGAGATACATAAGACATGAGGAGCACATCCAGATGGTGTTGCTTTTGTACAGTTGTCTGAAATATGTCTAGATTTCATGCTCAGCCGAGCAGACTGTCTGATGGCATTAACCACTCGCTTTTGTCCTCCATATTCATCCCACCTTCCCTCCTCTCTCCTCTTTTCTCTCCTTCCTTCTCCCTATCCCTCTCATCGCTTATGTTTCTCCTCATACCCTCCTGTCCTCCTCTATCACAGAGAGCAGCAGGCCAGAGAAGAGGGAGATCAAGTGTCCCACCCCGGGGTGTGATGGGACGGGTCACGTGACCGGTCTTTACCCCCACCACCGCAGCCTGTCAGGCTGTCCGCACAAGGACAGGATCCCCCCGGAGAGTGAGTTCTCTTCAGCTGCTTAGAAGATGAAAATAAGCACAGAGAGAAAGAAACGTGACAACAATGGGCAGTGTGACAGTGAGAGAGACCCAGCACCTCTCCTCACGCTCAGAATATTCACACAAGTACCAGTTTAATCATTATCATGAGGTTTTCCAGAGTTCATGTCCCAGTTGCAACTCAGTAACAGCTGGATATCTCACTTTGAGGCTGTTAGCATTACCAAGCTATTCACCATTGCTGTTCACCATTTTACATACTGCTGATAGACGATACAGACAAACATGCAAAAGTTGACTGGCAAGAAAAGGTTGTCAGGCGAACAAAACGGAATTGGGCCTTTTTTGGGGGAGAGCTAGGGGATGGTCTGTATATTCATTCTCATTCCAGATTTATGTCTCATGTGTGGCATTAGTCGCCTTGCGAGGCAGCTGGATTTGTGAGATCATGCCAGAATCCATCTTGCCAGGTTTCAAGTTATCCGTTTGTTTCCGCACCAAAGGTGGTGCAGCCAATCATTGCCGTATGAGGGACTACTGGCAGGAATGGGCATTATTTTAGGTGTGATGACAATGAGAAGCGTCCATGGAAGTGACTCATCTCGAACAAACACTGGTGGCTCCTGAAGAGGTTAGCGTAGATACTGTGATAGCATCAGTTATATCAGAACTGGAGAGTATTTCTTCATTGAAAGAAGAACAGAGAACAACAATAAAGGCTTTCCTCCATGGAAAGATGTTTTTGCTCTTCTCCCACCCAGCTTTGACAAGAATTTGATCTGATTGTTTGAAGTTAGGTTCATCCAGTCACCTGCCAAGTGTTTTTTTTTTTTTTTTAAGTGCCCGCACTTTTCCAAACAGTTTCTAACTTCCCAGGTGCCTCTGTGTAACAAACCTTCTGGCGTGTCAGGTTATGGCATTGGAGGATGTGGGCAAAACTCAACTATTAGTACCACTAGTTACTTATTTGATGGCCATAAAACATTTTGAATGAGGCCAAGTAGCAGTTTTAAAACGTCCAGAAATCTACTTGCCTGACAGCGCAAGTGAAAGAAAAAACCATGTTGAACCCTGAAGCCGTGGTCTGATGGTGATTAGTATCTGTTTTGATATTTAACAACACTGCTTGACACACTGAAGCACAAATGCCCCTTTGAATGTTTTAGTTTTGAAAGAAAGTCAGCCATGTAACCTCAAAGATCTCAGGCTATAACTTGAACTGTTTTTTTATGATTTAGAATGTGTGGGTGGACCAAAAAAAGTCAGTAGCTGGAGTATTCACCATTTTGTTATGCTTGCCATAGTCAAGAGGAGGGTCAAAAGGAATATTTATATTGCTGGGTTGGGTTTTACTTGTTTAATAATAAAGTATAAGATTCAGCCTCCCTCCCTGCCCTAGAAAGTCTCACACAGTCTTAGATGAAAAGTGTTCTAAATGGTTTAAATTGAGATTGTCTAATCCACTGATTGTGTGTGTATGTGTGTGCATACTTTGTCCTCTCCTCAGTTCTAGCCATGCATGAGAATGTGCTGAAGTGTCCGACTCCTGGCTGCACCGGTCAGGGCCATGTTAACAGCAACCGTAACACACACCGCAGGTATTCAAACATTCATTACAGTACAGTCTCTGATATGTATTTGTGTTTGAGTATCTGTACTCCTGCAGACGCGAGTGTCATGCACGGGGCGTGTATCTCCTTTTATGTATTTGCAAGCTGATATATTCATGTATGCAGGACAGCAAGTGTGTCAGTCCTCAGCAGTGTGATGCAGATTTACGTGGTCAGCAACATGCCCTCCGTTTGATATTCATCTTCTCTCTCTTCCTCCTCCATCGCTCCAGTCTTTCTGGATGTCCCATTGCTGCTGCAGAGAAGCTGTCCAAGGGCCATGATAAGCCACACCTCTCTCAGCCAGGCAGCGAGCACCTCAAAGGATGTCACAACGACAGAGTGTTAAGGTGGGTGATCAAAAAAGTATCTAATCATATACTTTAGACATTTAGAAGTGTTCTTTTTACATTTATTACATTCGATAAATGTGGAGCCCCAATGGCGACAAAAGGCAGTAAAATGTTCTCAGACAAGTCAAATATATAACTGAATACATTAATTAATAATACTGTTAATTAGATACTTTTAATGGAATGTAAAAAGAAATATAAAGCTTTATACTTGCCCCTTGACATCATGTCCAGGAGAGATAGATAAAAAGAGAGAAATGCTTTTTAAAATTTCCTCAAATAAACTTCTTTCTATGGTCATTAGCCTTCTGCAAGCATCGTACGTTTATCTCCAAATAAGTTTATGGTGACGGACTCTGTGTCAGTTTCAGTCTGATAAAATCAAGACAAAAACCTCTAAATTTATCGGTGTCAGTGCTGCATTACAGCGGAAGTCTTGGACTTCATGTTATTCTTGAGATATTTCAGATCACTCTCCTTCCTCACAATGTCAGATACACAAAAAATGTCTTAATAGTGTCAGCTAGCTAACATTTTTGGTGCTGTTTTTCCAGCTAAAGCTTTATCTACTGTTACAAGAGTTCATACAGTGGCATGCAGGAAGTATAATGATTAACATTACCCATACTGGGGTAACTTAAAGTTTAAGTTAGCTTCAGCTAGCCAGTTCATGTTAGGCAGCTAACATTGTTTGAGTTATTATACCCACTGAAAGGTTTCAGCTTTAATGCCCATGCTGTGGTAGTTTTGTAAAAATTAGCTTCAGCTAGCTAATATGTTCAGGTTGGCTAGCTGACCACACAGTACTCTCATAGTCTGATGTTAGCTGCATTCCATTTACCTTGAAGGTCAAAGCTGGGAATGACGTCACACCCAAGCTAACTGTGTTCCATTACAATAATGCTGTATTTTGCACACCATAGTAACATGCCCACAGTGGGATAGTACTGTGTGTACGACTGATTGAATGAGACACAGAGGACAGAAGTGCCAATAAAAAGTAAATAGATGCGTGGAGCAGCCATCCTGGATTTTGAGGTAGGGATCGGTGAGGTTTTTCTGACTTTGCAAGTTGGAAATCCAACTACAGGGGGGCATTCCAGTTGAAATTTCTGACTGGGAACTTGGAATTCCAACTTCTCATTATAATATAACCTTGAAAAAAATGGGAAATGCTTTGTGGGGAATACATAAATAACTAAAAATGTACTATGACAAAAAGTGGAAAAAATGTATTGTATTAATGTTTTTTTTGTAGGTTGTAGTTATAGTATTACATGTTTAAATTTCTTTTCACACTCCATTTTAATTATTTAACTAATAGCAATAATAGTTGATGTATTCAGTTTTATTTTTGACCCTTTTGTCAGTTTTGGGCCTCCATAGTTACAAATCTGAATGACACGGTAGGTTGGGCATAATGAATGTTTTACCTATATAAAAAGCCATCTCCTCCATTCTGAGCCCCACACAGCTGAGTCCCTCTCAAGGTTAGCTAGTTTATAACACAGAAACCACTGAGACAATCCTGACCTTGGTTTATTGGGCCCCTCACGAGCAGCAACGCTGGCTCTGAATGGCTCGGAATAACAAGGAAGTCTCGAAGCATTTAGTCTGGCGGTCCGATCATTACTGTCACCTCAAACGCTGAGATCTCTTTATCTCCATTCATCTCCTCCAACTGGTCAGGCACCGTGATCATGGCCAGAAGAATGATAATTAACACAAACCAGACACTGGTATTATGCTAAGTCTGCGCTCTTCCTCATTGGTATTTTAATTAATAATGCAGCTGATAAGCTAATTATGCGAGTTGTAGGGGCATTGCGGGGGGATAGGAAAAATAATTGCTTTCCTTGAGGAAAACCTCATCAGTGGTCGGACAAAGCATCAAGGATTAAAACATAATAAGGCTTGCTTTGTTTTTCCTTCTCAGATTGTTATTAAAATGAGCTCGCTTGTCAGTTATGCGTGAGGCTGAAGAATCCCTCTGTTCTAATGGAAGCCATGTTGAATAAACAAAAAGGAAAAAAAATCCCCTGTGATCAGTGGTAGAAAGTTTCTGACTGTCATGAAAACCCTCCTCCAGATGTGAGCGTGTATTTTTGTTGTGCGGAGGCCCCGACAGCAGCGCGACTACAGGCCAGGTCATGTAGCTTATTAATGAGCGTATGGTTGGAGACCGGAGACTGTGATACGGGCTCCAGTGAAAAAAGATGAGGAAGGTGACCCCCCCCCCCCCCCCCCCCCCCCCCCCCCCCCCCTCCTGCCCCCGCCTCCCTCTGTCACCACTCCCCCTTTCTTTTCTTCCCTACTCTTCTCTCCTCCTCCTCTCGTCTTCCTCTCCTCCCCCGCCCTTCTGCCTCTCCCTGGTCTATCAGTGGATTTACGCCAACAGGTCTGACAAAAGCCCAGGCTCTCCAGGAAAACGAGAGGGCTTAAAGCTCATAAATTCCATGCTGTACAACATGCAAATGTGCCCTCTGCTGATAAGAGAGCTTTTAATCCTGCTGCACTCCTGCTAAGTACACCGTTGCCCCTATCTTTACTCTCTCTATGTCACTCTACCGCCCTCTCTCATTCTCTCCTTCTTTTATTCTCTGCTTTCTATTTGTTTTTTATGTTGATTGTATGATTCTCTATAGCGTCAATCCTCTTTTATATGTCACCTATTCTATTCTGTTCTATTCTATTCTATTCTATCCTATCCTATCTACTTTCTGTTTTATTTCTTCTTATAATCCCCGTCCTGCCCCTCTCTTTACTCCACCCAGCCATCCCCACCCTGACCTGGTCTCCCTCTCGTCACAGGCCCATGTGCTTCGTGAAGCAGCTGGAGGTGCCCCAGTACGGCAGCTACAGGCCCAACATGGCACCGGCCACGCCTCGCGCCAACCTGGCCAAGGAACTGGAGAAGTACTCCAAGGTGTCCTTCGATTATGCAAGCTTCGACGCTCAAGTGTTCGGGAAGCGCATGCTTGCTCCAAAGATGCCCACCAGCGAAACCTCACCCAAAGCCTTCAAAAGTAAGAGAGGGACATTCAATTTCATATCTTGCATAATTTTTCATATTTTTACATTTATCTTTCAGTGTATTCTACATGAATACATGCTTATTCGGTCTCTTGCTGAAAGATGATATAATTGATATCAGTGGTCGGACCAAGTCATTGTTTTGCACATCACAAGTCTCAAGTCTTTGCACTCATGTGCCAAGTAAAGACAGGCAAATTCAGACGTCAGTCCCAAGTCCTAAACTTTGAGTTTGAGGCCTAAACAAGTCATAATGTATCGGTGAGTTTACAGCCTCATTGATTTACAAGCTGTTAAGCAAATGTTAGCCAAGTGTTAGCTCACAAACTATGTTAATATCATGTCCGTAAATGTTCTCCTTCGTCCAGGTCATTGTAATCTCAGGAAAGATCAAATCGAAAGCAACTGGACTTGTTCAAATGTCTTTTGAAGGCGTTTCGCCTCTCATCCAAGAACTGATGAAGCTTCTAGGATGAGAGACGAAACATCTTCAAAAGACATTTAAACAAGTCCAGTTGCTTTCGATTTAATCTTTCCTGAGATATGTTAATATTATATGTTAATATTAGCCTTGATGTAGACTTGTTGGATGCTGCTGATTGGTTCGAACAAAGTAGATCTAAGGATTGAAGTTTTGACTTGCTGAGAATGAATAGCGTTTGTGTTCTCACTTTTTAAATAACAGATTTTTTTTTATCTTTGGGCTCGGAGGAAGTGCAAATCTTTTTTTGTCAGTTTTATCAAGTCGAATCCAAAGTCATCAAAGTTGGTAATTGAGTGTAACTCGAGCCTAAGTCAAGTAACTGAAGTCCACGCCTCTGATTGATACCACTTACATTAAATATGAAGCTGCAGCCAGGAGACAGTAGATTTCTTGGCAGGGAGCAGTGAATTTGTGGCCAAAAACTAGTCCAGCACAAAACTCCTTTAAGAACCTTTTGGTTTCAAGATATAGGGGCCTTATCCTATGCTGATCTAAAACACAAGTTGAAAGCACAGGGCACAGTGAATTTAATTTGTTCAAGGTGTGTCCAAATCCACCTTTAAGATAGGGCCATAATGTGTTAATCAGTGAACGTTAGAGATACTGGCAGTAGGATTTTTGTACCTTTAGACAGATGTAGGCACACTATTTCCACCTTTCTCCAGTCTTTATGCTAAGCTAAGCTAACTCCCCATAAAACAAAATTCATTCAGTCATTTTTACGTTTTGGTTCTCAAAACAAACCTGATAAAATGTGTTAATCTGTGAACTTTAGAGATGCTGTTAGTTGGATTTTCTTACCTTTGGACAGAAGTAGGCATGCTGGCTCTAGCTTTATATTTGCACTACAGACGTGAGTGTGGTATCGATCATCTCATCTGATGCTCAGTCAGAAAGAAAATGAGCATATTTACCATTTATTTATATGTCCAGTTATGATTTTTGTGATGCAATTTTTTTTTTTTTTTTTTACCCCTTACTAGTTTTAATTACTTCATGGTTGTGCTCCCAGCAGGAAAATAAATATCCAATGTACCTTTCTTGTCCATATTTTCCACCCTGTCATATCATCACCTGATCTAAAATTGACATTTTGTCCTCCTGCAGCTAAGCCCTCATTCCCCAAGTCATCATCGCCCAGCCTCAGTCTCCACGGTTACGGCAAGAGCTCCTCCTTGGCCTACGACTACTCCCACGATGCCGAGGCCGCTCACATGGCAGCCACTGCCATCCTGAACCTGTCCACACGCTGCTGGGAGAAACCCGAGAACCTCAGCACCAAACCCCAAAACAAGGTAACCAGAGCACCATCATCCATTTTTCATGTTAATTAGCACTTATTAAGGACTCTAATTCAGGACTAACAGTATGGGTAATAAAGCTTAGGTGATGAAAACATAATGTACAAATATGAAATGAAGCAGTTGTTTGTGGCTGATGTCATTATTGTAAAGTGTTGCCCTGTTCTCGTCTCCTTAGCACTCAGAGAAAGAGATTATTAGCTGATTGTGGTGCAGATTGAAACATTGCAGGCCACAGCTGGTGAGATGAGAGGGGATGGCAGTGGGTGTGCCTCTCCTCTCCTCTCCTCTCTTCATGTTTTTTCTCTCCCCATCAACTCGGCATGAATATATCATCAGGAGACATTGGCTTACAGCAACAGGATGGTGTTGAGATGCAGTTGCATCACCTTTCCCGTCCTCTTTCATCCTTTCATCCCTCCATCCCACACACTTTTCATGTTGTTATTGAATTTGGCTGACTGCCAGTTCCCTGGATTACTTTTCCACCAGGTAGCCTTTTTTCATTATCTGCCGGACGGATCTCCCACTCTCTTTCTCCACCCCCGCCACTCTTTCTTTCATTTTCTTTTCACATCTCTTTCTGCTCTCTTTTATCTCCCCCTCTTCCTCCCTATGCAACTCTCACTGATTCCCTCCGTCTCTGTCTCTACCCCTCTATCTCTCCCTCTCTTGCTCCTTCCCCTCTCTGTGCACAGGAGGTGTAATTGCTGCACCACTTTCCCCCACATTGTGATGTTTAAAAGCCCTTTTGCCTCACAGAGGAGAGAAAGTGACTGCTTCATCATTTTTCCATTTCCTGACACGTTTTAGGAAGATAAAAAGTCAAGATTAATGTCTCTGGCAGCACAGCAGAGCAAGGTGTTGTTCAGCAAGGCACAGATCCAAGATCAGGCCTGAGCTGCGCAGTATTACAGTGCAGATCAACTGGGGACTGATCTGGAATCAGAGTTGGAGCCAGTTGAAATCCAATATTGAAACATTGGAACACCGAGCTCATCAACCAGGGACAGATCTGGGAACTGTTCCCGATTTTTTTCTCCTCTCCTGCTAACCCTTTGATTTTTCTGGCCCCTGACCAGCCCATATGAGCGCCATTTTACATGAATGCTGAAAACATGGCTCATCTCAGCCCTCTGTGTCTGTTCACCTGCCAGCACTATAATAGAGCACGAGAGATGAACCGCGCTGTTGGTGCTGCTGGCAAAGTATTTACAAAGCGCATTAGATATCATTACTAGCATGCTTTCGCCATGAAGGTGGTGTTCTGAGCTCAAGCTGCTGTATGACTGCATAAATGTTTGTTTTGTGCAAGCTTGAAGGCAATTTTACAAGATGGTAAAGGTCATTGGGCAGAAATAGGAAGGAGTGAAGTAGTTCACCACATTAAAGTTGAATGTAAAGTGAATCTGCGGGTTACAGAAAGTTCTGACTCATAGGTATGTTAATATATGTGCAGCACTGCAACTGAATCTGCTTAAGAGGATCATTAAATTAATCATAATCATCATCATACAGGACTGACTCTCATATACACTATAAGTACACCAGAAGAGACTCAATTAGTCATTTATATTTAAGAATACTTAATTAGATGTATTAGTTATGTTAGCTATGTCTCTCTAGTCATTTTCTCCCCATTACTCCCCTGCAGATGGAACCCCAAAGTTTTGTAAAGTATGAGATATCACTCATTTTTAAGAATTTGGATAAAACTGTACTTTGAGGGGGGGTTTGATTTTTACTCATCAATTATGCTAGAAAATATATTCTAAAAGATCAAACTGTTGGCTATTAAACCTTGTAACGGGCCAACCTCCTAGTGATTACATTTTTTTTTATTAAATGCAGACTTCAACTCTGTCAGATGGAAAATCTCAGTGATGTCTTACAGAGACAGAATGTTTTCATTTCACAGCATGGTCGTAGTGAGCAGCCATTTTATTTTTGATTAGTTTTATCTGATGACTTGTCACAAGCCTCTGTCCCCTCACCCTTCAGCCAACTATCACACACACACCCTGCCTCTCTTAGCAGCCTCAACAACTGCTAACAAGCTCAGCCAGCTAGCCTGTTAGCTAAAAGCTAGCTCCTGTTAGCTAAGGCAACAGCAATGGCAAAATGAGGCTCTTAATGGCCTGGTGGTTGGGAGGTATGCTGTGTGGCTATCAAATTAAGGCAAAAATGACTTTTTATTTCTATATATTTCTATAACTCTATTTCTTCATTTCTATATTTCATCAGAGGCACCTGAGCTATAGAGCAAATCTAGGAGCTGCACCACCACCACTAGACCTGTTGGTGCAAATGTGTGCTTTTGATCAAATCACTTTTTGATCGTACAACTTTACTTTTTTAAACAATTGGGGTAGTTCAGATCAAAAATCTAAAAACTAAAATGGTGCCACTAATCAATGCACAAAGCACTTTGTGGCTTACGCCTGTGAAAAGTGCTATATAAATAAAATTTCTTCTTCTTCAATGGAATCAATGTAAAGTTTGTATGGAAATCCAGTTTATTTTTATGGATTATACTGATGCCAAATTGACAGAAAGACTCTTGACTTATGAGGCCTTTCATCTCTTGTGTCTTGAGTTACATGTTTTTATCGGCATGTAAGGAATTTTATTGTATCATGTTTTTTAAACGGAGTTTGGTGTAATATTTTCCCCAGAGAGAGCAAGGAGTTTCAGTTTAATTCAAACTGATAATGTGTACAGTCTTTCACAACTTGTCACCACTACAGAAAAAAAGCCATACCTCCCCTTGCCACTTTTAAAATAATCATATTATAGTTAATAATATGATTATTTATTTCATAATGTCTCATTTATTTATTTTATATTGAGCACTTTGTGACTCCATAACTATGGGGTTCAAAAAGACATTTAGAAGCAACGAGGATCGTTGGCTGTATGAAGACCTGATGATGTTGTCATGTCCTCAGTCCTCAGTATATTCTGTGTCCTCTCCAGGAAATGGACATTGAGGTGGACGAGAACGGCACCCTGGACCTGAGCATGAAGAAGCCCATTAAACGAGAGGGCAGTCTGTCCGGCACCAGCCCTGGGGTTCGCTCCCCAGACCCTTCCTCTTCCTCCTCTTCCTCGCTCCATCACGGTGGAAACAGCGGGATGACATCACCGAACCTTCACACCTACAAGCAGGAGGAGTGGGAGGGACCTCTGGATTACACCAAACCCAACCGCCAAAGGGAGGAGGAAATGGACGAGGTCAGTACAATTAGACGAGCAAAAGTACGAGCTCCAAACACGCAGTATTTCCTGTGATATTAGTCACAGAGGAAGTGTTGCAACATAAATAATAACAGACAAAATCCCCCCAAGCTTTTTGAATAAGAAACTCTTAGTTGTTTACATCACTTTGTCTTTCTCTAATTTCCTGTCCCCTTGTCCTCTTTCTATTATTCATTTATTTCAGTGAAATGCGAGAGTTACTGTACAGTTAAAACATTGCACTGTGTAACAGAGGTGGTGTGTCAGGTGCATTGCACCATCCTGACTTTGGCATATGCTAATTTTTACTCCTTTGAACTTTTTCAAAAGAAATATAAAGGGCTGTGAGTGTAAATTATTTATGAGGACACTCTGCATCACTTGTCTACAAAAGAATAAAAAAGGGATCAGAGTCGAGACTCGCGTGCACATGGTGATTTGCAAAGTTTCTTTGCTTGTACACAAATATGCAAACTATTGCGAGAAAGCCGTCAATCAAAAATGCTCCGAAAATGTCAACACAATCCAACACATTAGTGCGACTGAAACTGTCAAAGAATCGCGGATGAATTGCCAGCACATTTGTGCTCATCTTCTGTTTTTTTTTGATTGCCTTTTCAGTTGGAGCACACCGGCCAGTCGTTCATCTCGTCCGACCCCGAGGACTGTGACATGATGCAGGACTGTCTGGAGGAGAGGAAGTACCCGGGAGAGGTCACAACCCCGAGCTTCAAGGTCAAGTTCCAGCCCAAGGATAGCAAGAAAGAGCTGCTCTCGTAAGTAACGGAGGAAGAATCTGCAGCCGCTCCAGTGGCTCTGTTCACCATATGTTCACATCACTGGAGACGCAGCTACAAAACAGTCAAACATGGCCAGCTACATTGTCGCACATTGCTGAGAAAAGTTGAGGCAACTTTGATTTGTAGCATATCATCCCCGACAAGTGTTGGACGCCAGTTTCTGGCTTTGTGTCGCGTGCCTCCATTGTAAATGACTTGTAGTCTCACGCCTTGTTGCCGCTATCCTGAACATACCATAAGGCTGTTGTGCTTTGAGCTAAATGCTAACACTAGCATGCCATCATCCTCACAGTGACCATGCTAACATGTTGATGTTTGGTAGGTATGATGTAGGGTTGGCCAACATGTTTTTCCAGCCAGACATCGTCTCCCCAGCATCTGGCGATTGATGATATTTGCACACACGTGTGTGCATCCAGAGTTTCAGCTGGGAGATGGATGCGAGCAGTTATGTCTACTAGGTCCAATAAATAAACAAAATAAACTCACAAAATGTCAAGAAAGAATATTTTTACATCTACTTTCCTTATTAAACAGAGAAATACAACCACACACCTTATGAATTCAAGTTTCTCTCTTTTATGGAACTAAATAAGCGTGTTAACTCATCATAAAACACATTTCATTTAAACAAAATAAAACTTACCAAAACTATCTTTTTTAGTCTTTAAACGTATCCAACAATCACCAACTCTGGTTTAAATCCTTAGTTGGGTCAGTGGGTGTATACCAGCTGAATGAGTCTTTCTCTGTTACTCGTTCCTCAGAGGCAGATCATTATAACAAAATAAAATGACAAAAATGAATAAAATAAATACCTGATGATGGCACCAGATGATATTACAATAGATCCTTGGGAGAACGTGAATGTTTGTGGCAAATGTCATCCTATAGTTGTGGTGATATTTCCCTCAAAACCACAAATATCAACCCCATGTTGACACAAAGTCATTAGAATTCGAGACAATTACTCGGCAGTGTTGCCAGTCACTGGACCAATCAGCTTTGTCACTCATATAGCCACACCACTAGCAAGGCAAAAACCAGCAAAAAAAAAAGCAGAATGGAAAATTAACATCTCATATTTGGTGAAAAATGTTCTGATTCTTGTCCCTCTGTCCCCGGTCTAACTCTGTATCTGTCTTTCTTCTCTCCTTTATGTGTGTCTCCCTGTGCAGGTGCCCTACACCTGGCTGTGATGGCAGTGGTCACATCACTGGAAACTATGCGTCCCATCGCAGGTATGCACCACCGCAGACTTATTAGTGCTCTATATAGAAACCCAAGTGAAATGTTAGCTCTACTTAGACTGAGAGTCCAAAACGGACACCTCACAACTAATTCAAATATTTTATTTGATCCTGACATGCCAGGGGCAATAATGTAGCGTGAGCCCAGGAAGCAAAGACAGTCATTGACTTTGATATGCATCAGTAATTTACCTCTTGCCGTCTGTCCTCTTCTTCCTAAATGACCTTGGTATGCCTTGCATTCTTGATTTCCCTTCACTCACGTCTTTCTCCTCTCTCTCCTTTCAATCCCCTCACACTCGCTTTCCTCGCCCCCTTTTTCGTCCTTCTCTCCTCCTGCCCGTCCTTCGCTCTTTCTCCTTTCTCTCAGTCTGTCTGGGTGTCCTCTCGCTGATAAGAGCCTTCGGTCCCTCATGGCGGCCCACACCCCTGAACTCAAGTATGTGTGCTCTACACCTTCACTGCCTTTTCACTGCCACTTCAATGCACTGCTACTGACATCTTCCAACGCCACAATGCTTCTATTTACTGAAGTTAACTTGTCTGTGGTTGCTGGCTGCTGCCTCTGCTGCTGCTACATCTGTCATGGTGTTTTTTTCTGCATCTGGCTTGGACTCTGCTTGCTTTCACTTCAATCACTCTGTGTCAATTTGGAATGTGTACAACTCCAGTATGCATAGCTCTTTGCTAGAAAATAAATGTTTCATGGCCAACTATACTGCACTACAAAGACTAAACGCAGTAACTACATATTTGGTCCAAAATATGACTTCCCTTAGCATAGAAATTATATTATTATTATTATTATTATTATTATTATTATTTTGATTGTTTCACGTTGAGCTGTTGTGGTGATTTCCACTGTGGTTATTTATTAGTATCTGCATCTCACTGTCCAGCAGGTAACTTTATGGTCTGAGCAAGTTAGCTGCTGGGTGTTAGTCATAGTTACTAAACATAGCTAACTACGTCCAGGGCGTGTCTATCAAGTAAATGTAACGCTACAGCATCAACGCACACACACCAGCACTGAGCAGAATGGACAGCAAAACTAACGCTAGCTGAGCTAACGTTAAGTTCCTCAGAAAAGCAACATGAAAAAACAGTGACTAGCATGAATTCTGCAACTCTCATTATTTAGTTAACTTCAAATGAGGCTTAACATTCCCACATTTTCTCTTGACTGACTGATATTACAACATTAGTCCAACATGGCCCCAGCCTGTGGTGGTAGCCACATCAGCCACACTGAGTTCAAAAGGTTTACCTACAAAATAAACACTGAACCAACAAAAAAAAATAAGGCAAAACTTACAGCTTCTAGGTTTGGTCTCGTACAGCTGATATCATTCCATTGTGCTTCAACTATAATTGGTCTTTGTAAAGCTAATTTATGAAGCATTGATTT
>JAJHUR010082721.1:9649-20734 GCA_027495735.1 Lutjanus campechanus
TGTTTAAAAGGTGCCTACATGATCAAATGGGTTTCATACTGTAAATGACCATTGTGTCAGACTGGTCTAGCACACTGGTTCCCAACCTGGAGGTCACCAAAGGTTCACATCAGGGTCATGTGGCCTTCTGGATTTAAGGGTATAAGAAGATTTAAAATATATATATAGATATATACACAGTATGTCTATCTCAGTGTTTCATTAATTTATGTGAAGAAAACTAAATGACATTTTTATTTCTAAAGCTCAGATTATTATTCAAGATATTAACTTGATAATTTCACCAGATAAGGACATAGTGAAGACCTGAACACAGGCTGTATTCACAGCATTAACTCTCTGCTCAACAGCTCTTGTGCAGTAGAAAAGGACACATTAGAAACAACCAAAGAGCAAATAGAACACTGGACAAGCATCAGGAAGAAGAAAGCACTGAATCTGTCAAAAAAGAAGCCCATTAAATGTGTATGATTGTCAAAAATAGAGAACCAAAATACATAATACAGACAAAGAATGGTGGAAAGATTTCCTAAAAATATCAGGAAAACTCTTTTCTGACGTAATATTTACCCAAAGCGCTCATTTTACACAAACTTCCTGCAGTTATTGTGTTCGCTTTGGGTTAATTGTACAGTTTATCAATTGTTCTGTACTGTTTCATTATTATGTAAAGCTGCAGCAATTAATCAGTCAATCAAAAGAAAATTATTTTCTGACTATTTTAATAATCGATCAATTGTTTCAGTCTTTTTTCAAGCAAAAATGTGAAACATTTACTCGTCAGATCCTAAAATATCTGACGAGTATCGTGAGATGATTTTTCACCATTTTTGGACCTTTTTTTTTTAAACAAATGATGAATTTATCATGAAAATAATTGGCAGATTAATCGATAATGAAAATAATTATTAGTTGCAACCCCTTTCTTATGCATTGCAATAAAATATGAGATGTCCATAGAATATGTAACTTATTCAGGGGTTGTTGAGGGGGTTTAGTCAGTGATAGAAAAGTGGTCACCTAAGAAACAAGGTTGGGAACCACTGGACTAGCACTCAGTGGATCCATGATTTCATATTTTATAATATATGAATTAGAATAAACCAGCTTCTGCTACAGAGTAGCACTCGTTTCCTCTTCCCTTTGCACAACCTGTTCCTCTCATTGGTTTAAAAGCTCTTAATATATAAGCTCTATTAAAGAAAGACTGAGACTGTTATGATATGGTAAGATCTGATATGATATATGATACTGTATAATATATGCCTAAGACTGAGATGATGATATGATTTTCTGTTTTCTTAATCCTAAAGTCTTATTGATATAATAGCTTCCTAACATACATACTGTAAAATACTGTTGATAGGATCATTGATGGGATGCAGGTCTTCCATTGTATTTTGAACTTGTTCTTATTAATCATACTGAACAATTATCAAATATTTGATCATAACAGTTTTGGATGTGCAGATATGAAGTTCTTTAATTTTTTTTTTTTATAACGTGACAAAGATATTAATGAAGTACCTCTTTACAATAAGACTGCCCTTATAAATGATGTGTAAATGGTTTGTAATTAAGTTATTAATAGGTTGTAAACACTGTACAAGTCATTAATGAGCTGTTATAACACATTAGATAAAAGGGACAACAGTGACGTGTTGTTTGCCCACATTTATCTGTAGTGTTAAAGCCTCAGATCACTGCTGAGCTTACTTTGTCTTCTCCATCAGCAGCCTTTATACCTGTCGGCTTCAACACATATTTTTTAACAAGTTACAAGCATAACTTCCATCAGCATATCTTAGTAGTCAAAGTTTCATTTGGCATCAAATTAACATATCAAATGATCACTCCGATACATCAGGGCTTTGGCAATATAGTTACTTTGACATTTTTTTAGGAAGCACCAGTTTATACTGTACAATAAAGTTCCTTTGCCAGTTATAAACGTGAATAACTCATTAATAAGATTGATTAGTAATAAGCAGTATTGCCAGATCGTGAGCCTACATCAATGTATGAAAGCTGTTATAACTTATTTCTGATGATTTATAAGTTGTTTGCAGACTTATTATTAATAAGCTAATTATAAGCCATCTGTAAGGGTAGTCTGATTGTAAAGTGGTAGCAGTATTAAGAGATATGTGACTTTGTGCATGTTATTACTGTTATTTATCACAATATACCTCCATGTGTCTTGGATCTGACAGGACATTGTTCTTGTGTGACTGTAAGGACCTTGATGTATCCCTGAATGATGAATTGCACACAGTACGACGACTGGTAGCTTTTCTATGAGCAGTATGCTGGGACTGATGGGTAGATTTGTCGGTCATTTAGACCAAATGACAGTCATATGTTATTATGTAGCTGAGGGTATTATTTTACCATATAATGCCTCTGTGTGTTTCTATATTTCCTCACACACGCACACACACACACTGTATTTTTCCTCTTCTGAAGCTGGGACAACAAGTGTTACATTTTGTTCAGTTAAACGAGGCCAAAGCTGTACAATAAGCTACATCTTCCTCTTATAGTTCAGTAAACACAGCTTATTCCTGTCAGTCATTGCAGCTCCACGGGTACAGCAAATTGGATTTTTAACACGTGACCTGCTGTGATCGGACAAATTCTAAAAAAAAAATCACTCACATTTCATCAACCACGGAAGCATAAAATCTGTGCAGAAGAGGGATAAAATCCCATTATTTGTTCCTGTGTGACTGCAGCCTGTCTCTCCTCAGTGTGTCTGTGTCTACTGACCTGCATTGTAACTAGGACCACGTCTCCACGGAGCCATGAACTTATTTTTCTCTATTTATTTATTAAAATGGTTTAAATCAACAGGATGAATGTGTGCAGTGTGCTGATTTCATAGAAGATGTGGACACTGATACTGTACAGTGTAGTTTCTCCTACACACACACATACCAGGAACTAGATATCCTCTCCCAGTGCTTGAAAGTAACTAAGTACTTTTACTTTTCAACGGGGTAGGGAGGGTTACTTTAAAAATGTATTCTGACACAGTTACTAATAACCTGTTAAAAAAAAAAACATGTAGTCATTAACATAACCCAAGTGTCACAATACCTCAGTATCACCTCAGTATATAATATGGTGAAATTTGTTTTACCTAAAATAGTGCTTTTAGGGCTCCAGCTAACAATTATTTTCATCATCAGTTACTCTTGTTTTGTCCACAACTCATAAAAATTAATTTACTGTCAGACAGGAGTAAAGAAAACAGAAAGTTTATTTTTAAGAAACTGCAATCAGTGAATTCTGACTTTTCTTTTGTTAAAAATTACTCACTGATTAATCGAATAAATAAATAAAAATAATAAATAGATGCAGATTAATTTAATAGTAGATTAACAATAGATTTATCGTTGGAGATCTAAGCGTTTTTTTGTTTGTTGTTAGGTTTATTAGTTTGTCCAGCTGTTCCTTCCTCTGTTGTGTGTAGTTTATTTATTGATTAATAGATTTAAAGACAAAAAATGGCAAAATTTCCACCCAGTTAAGTATTTTTTTCACTAGAGGCCATGATAATGAGTTGGCAGCACACGTTGTACAAAGACGTATATAATTTATTATTTTAAAATTGTAATCCTACTAATAATCCTCATTTTTACCAAATGCAACTGTGATCTGATTATGTCTCTTTTATCTGTAACCATAATGAAATACAGTTGCCTTTTTTGCATCCAGATTACATAGTCACATTACATGTAATCTGTTACTCTCTAAACCTACTTTTCAAGTACTGTACTTATATTTATATGTATAATTTTGAGGTACTCCCATTTTGTGCTCCACTTAACTCCACTTAAATTCAGAGGAAAAGATTGTACTTATTACTCCACTACATTTATCTGACAGCTGCAGCCACTAGTTTCTTTTCAAATTAAGATTTTACGTTAAAAAATATCAACCGGTTATATTTTATAAAATATAATTAGTTGAAGACTGAAACAGTGGCTGGTCTAGTTTGTCTCAGATGTCTGTGAGTTGTTGAAGGTTTCATTTAAATAATCAAAGATCAAACGATCAATGTTTCACTAAAAATCTAATCTTGGAGAAAAAGACCAAAATATTAATAGAGATTTTTGTAACAAAACTTTTTCTTTCCTTCATTCATCTCCCAGTAATCATCTCATGACCTCTCAGTTTTACCTGGTGACCCCTTAGAGGGACCTGACCCTTGGGTTGGAAACCACTGAACAAAACTACAGACCTTCACTGACCGCTACAAGCCTCATGTTTCATCAGTATTAATAACCATCATCATAAATCATTCATAGAACAAGTTCTTTTAAAACTTTAAGTGCATTATAGTTCGATGTATAAGTACTCAATTTCACCTCTAATGGAGTACTTACCATATATTGTGGTATTGGTACTTTTACTCAAGTAAAAGGTCTGAGTACTTCTTCCACCACTGTCCTCCTCTCAACAAGGCTGGATTACCAACCAAGCAATGTGGGGCCCCAGAGACCCTGGAAGCCCTGAGGTCACTGTTTATCCTCACGTTGCATATGTTTGAAATTATGCACAATATCAGCTGTAATGACAGTTAACATGATAAACACACAAAGCACAGAGTGGGAGGTCAACAGGAGCCCACGGTTCATTTTTGACCTGGGGCCTCAGAGTAGGTGAATCGGTTTGTGATTCTCAGCCTGAATGACCTCAGGGTGGCAACTGTGGCTCCAGACAAGGAAATCACGCCCACTTGTTCTGGGCTTGTCTGAAAGTGTATACTTATTGTTGCAAGATTTACACAGAATTTAGTGACTACTATTGGGGCAACCTCCTTTTTGTGCTTTGACACAGAATACATCTGCCACAGAAGCAATCACATGGAAATTGCAGACTCACCTTCTACATGAGGCTTCAGAAAAATACATTTGAGGTAATTTGGGAGAAGTAGAATAAATGTAAAAACAAAAACAAAAACAAAACAAACAAAAACTCAATTTCAAGTAAATGTTTTGCATGAAAATAGTTATTCGATATTTATTATGTAGTAGAATTGCAATAATATATAATACATACATACTCACATACATATAAGCAACATTTTGATGCTGGAGGTGGAGCTACTGTTAATTACTTCATATAGTGTTGGTTGTTTTCTTGGATAACAATCATCAGCATCATATTTTAATCTCTCTGTGTTTTGTATGTAAACTCTTCATCTGGAACTAATCATTGAGTCGATGTCCTCAAATGGTATGTTCAACCAACAGTCCAAAACCCAAAAGAGATTCAGTTTACTATCATATAAAGAAAAGCAACACGTTCTTACAGCTGACAGGCTGGAACTGAGGAACGTTTGGCATTAAAAAAAGACACTTAAATAGATTCTCAAATTAAAAATTGCTGATTAATTTTAGATTGATTCACTAATTGGTTAACCAACAAATTATTTCAGCTTTAGTAAAGTAACTTAAAAGAAGTAAAACATTCAGTACTTTGCTTTGAGTCCTCACAGTTCTGGGTTTAATTTTTCATAAAGCTCAGACACAACAAGCAACCACTTTCCTTCTGTGAGTTTATTGCAGGACAAGAGCAAACATCATCATCATGAAATCCTGCTCCTAGAGCCAAGAGCATCTAAAAGCTTATCTTCACTACACACACACACACACACACACACACACACACACGCACACACACGCAGAGGTCTATGATTAGTGTCAGGAGTGCACACGTACAGCTGCAGCCACTCGAGGACGTCTCAGCATCTGTCTGCATCTTCACTGAAGCAGTCCTTCTGCAGCCGCCAGGGCTTGTGAAAAGCATTGGAGTATAATGTTAAGTGTACAGCGCCTCCTGGTGGCTGTAGAGAATACTAACACCTACAACCAATAAATTAGTGAACAATACACCACTGTGAGGCAAGAATAACGTCTCATGGACTGAGGCCGTGAGTCCTCTGCAGCGGCTGTGGGTTTGACTCCCACCTGTGGCCCTTTGCTGCGTGTCATTCCCCCACTAATGTAATCAAGTTACATTACTTTAATATTGTGATACTTTGATTATGATACTGACATTTTTTTTAACAGGTAATTAGTAACCGTATCAGAATACAGGATACAGCAGTGAAGAGTGAACAGTGAAATAACATTACATGAATGTAAGGTATCAGACTATAAGGTGAATTAGTTGTTGCAGCACGGTCAACTCCAGCAGTCGTTCTTTAGTCACGCAACAGATAAACAAGTGAGGAAAATACTGAAATCCAACCATAAAAAAATAATACATTTCTAAATGCAAAGCACATAACGGTTCTTTGGTTTCTCGCATCACTTCACTGCAGATCAAATCTTGGCACATAGTTAACTGTAGTCATCTCAACCACAACCACAAGCAAATAACAGTTCAGACAAGAAAGTGAATTAGGCACAATACCAGATAATAAACCTATTAATGTGCAACATTTATAAATAAAACTGTAAAATTCTTCACCTTCCTCTATAGAACGTAGTATTCTAAACTCACCTGGCACCATGCATTTACCAAAAATACAAACTAAAGTTTAAATGATGGGATTATAATCCAAGCCATTTTTCTCCGTTTGGTGGAGCCACTGACACAATTAATAATTTTCTGAAGTTTAAGATGAAATAACAGATTTCTGGCCACTTAGGGGCAGCACAACTAGCTGTTAACACAAAGTTAACATACAGAGTTAGCCTCTTTTAAAGCTGATATAGCTAACTGTAGCAAACAGCCAATTACACATCCAGCGTGATCAAGCAAAAATCATTCATTTGGAGTAGTGTTTGTGGCCACCTGACAAGTCCAATAATATAAGAAATGTCTGGTTCTTGAGCTACTAAATGCTCCACTGTGTTCACCAGATGCTAATGTGTCTTAACTCTGTCTGCTTGCTGCTGAGCAGGTAGTGTACAGTGAGTTTCTTTCTTTCTTTCTTTCTTTCTTTCTTTCTTTCTTTTTACTGAAAACAGCTGAACACAGGTTGATAAGAGCATTGAGAGTCAATCAGAACAGTAAAGTTGTGGGTTGGAAATTAGCAAAAAGACACTAAAATGCTCTGTTGAGATGAGCAGAATTGCAGTCAATACTGTAGCTGTGGGGATCATTTCCTCCACCGAGCAGGTTATGGTTTTGGTTTGGATGCTTTGTTTTTCTGTCAGGAGTACAGATGACTGATGGTTTTTGGTCTTGTTATGTCTTTTTTTTTGTCTTGTTACATCTTTTACATCATTTTTTGTCTTGTTACTTGTTTTTTGTCTTGTCATGTCTTTTTAGTCTTGTTACTTCTTTTGTTACGTCTGTCGTATGTGAAGAAATTGTCTTTCTTAAATTTGAATCCCATCCATTTAGGTTGAAATTGGTCTTGGTTCTGGGAAAGCGGCACACAATTATGCAAAATAAAAATAATCAATAATTCCCCTCAAATGCATTAAAACTAAAGTAAGGAGACTGTTACAGAGAGCAGGAAGTACAGATATTTGTGTTCAAATGTAGGGAGTAAAAGTAAAAAGTTTTCAGAAAAATAAATACTCAAGTACAGACACCTGAAATATCTGCTTAGGTAAAGTAACTAAGAATCTGTACTAAGTTACTTCCCACCTCTGTACTGTCCTCCTGAAGCTTATCACTGATTGCACTGAGCAAATACACTCCTGAAAGAGTCCTCAAGTCTTTGGCCCCACCCAGTGACATCAGATATTCTGCCCTGTCTATCCCTTGCTACTGTAAATATTGACTGTACATACTGCGGCCATATTAGCTTTACAACAGCCTTATTATATCTGAATAAACCCTGCAAACCTCCTCCTCCTCTAGAACATCTATACACATAACCAATACATTCCAACTGTCTCATATTTGAGAGAAGAAAAAAAAAACTTTTTAGCTGCTGTTCTAATTGCACTTGCAGTGTACATGTAATATGAGTGTGCATTTCATTACATTGCAGAAGCACCGTGTCGGTTAGTGAGAGCAGCAGAAACACTTTAAAGTATACAGTGGGAGCATTACGGGCACAGCAGTATGCATTGTGGGCCCTGCAGGAGACTTCTGTCCTGTCTGGGCCCACACAACACTGAGGTTGGTAATGTATCTTCTGGTTGTAGCCATTCAGCAAAAGACAACACAAAGCACCAGCCCGACACTTTGAAACGCAATCAGGACTCTTCAGAGTGCAGCTTCTGGAAGAGAGGGAAGAAAAGTTGTCACACGGATGAAGAAGAACATATAGAGGCCCTGAGGGGCAAGTGAGGAAAATAAATGGTGATACATTTTATATTTTCATAATACATTTTCATAATTGAAACAGGTGAAAAAAGGGGTTTTGCCAGGTGAAATGTCACTGTCATTTGCTGTTGTAATACCCATTGCTGCCACAAGGGAGCTGACGCATTCTAAATATGACCAAAGGAATTAATGTTTTCTTCCATTTGAGTTTTAACTTTAACTTGAAGTAAACACAAGGTAAATCTGTTGTGTTAGCAAGTTATGTGACATTTCTGTCATGTCTTCATACACCATAAAATGACTAATAACCATATTCATTTAAATGGCCAGAATCAAAATGTATCCAAATTGCTTATTCTACATACATGTAATGATAATTAAATGTGCAAAATTATCATATTCCCTTAGACAGTGTCCAAATGTACCACTCATAAGGGGTGATGTATGCCTACAATACAGGAAACTAATATGCACTCAGGTTGTAGCTACTGGTTAGCCATGATTAATATATTAGCTAGCAGGCTAACAGCAGTTCTGAAGGAGAACAGCATGCTAATGGCAGATTAACAACAATTAAACACATTTTTATTTTAAAGACGTCCATGACCTAAATGTTACATAAATTGTACATTGTGTTTAGAGTGCACGGAGAAGTTAATTCTCTTGGAAGAAAATACAAATGTTTTTATTAAGAACATGGGGTAGTAGTGCACTTCAACTTCTTGTGGCAGAAATAAGTATTACACCAATAAAAAAGAAAGAAAATGGATCACCATTTTATTTTCTAGTAAATAATTAAATGTATGGAGGTTAACCTGCTGCCTTAAGGCCTGCATGGATGTGTACTCAATATGCTCTCTCTTTTTTCGGATCCAGTCCGGTTCATCTGGGATCAGTACCGCCAAAACCACCTTAATTAGGATCAGCACGTGCTGCAAAAACACACAGAGGTATGAAAATGTCAGGGGAGCACACACACATGTGATTATTTTTAAAGGGATGGTTCAGATTATTTGAAGTGGGGTTGTATAAGGTTCTTATCCATTGTCAGTGTGTTACCTACAGTAGACGATGGTTGGCATGTCCCCAGTTTGGAGAAGCAAAGAGGAGTACAAGCATGGGGGCTAAGCAATGTACTGCTGTGGATGGAATCAGCAACAAAAGGTAACAAAAGGACACTTTTAAAAAATCAGTATCAGTTAAAGTATACACTATATTTAGAATATTTACATTGCTTTACTTTGCCTTTTCTGTCAGGAAACCACCATTACATGAGCCAAATACCGCTCTCCCAAAAGCCACCAAACTCCATAGACAAAATCAGTCATTTTACCAAGAGAAAATGGAAGTTGCTGGTCCACTGCTGCCTTGATTTGTAAATTTGTTTGTGTTATTAGTTTCTGACTATAGATAAGTTACTCGTAGTAGCCCACATCAAATAATCTGAACTATCCCTTTAAAGTGACTCTCAGTGTTGATTTCTCTGTCCTCCGTCTTACCTCCACCAAAACAGCCAGCAGCAGAATGTTTGTGCCGCTCAGCCCGCCCTCCTGAAACAGCTCTTGTAACTGTGGTGACAGCAGCAGCAGCCAGCAGTTGGACACGACAGAGACAAAACTCAGAACCTCGAAAGCGATCTGGAACACAAGACAATGACATGAACTGTTCAGTCATAACTGGCTGAGCGTGACATGCTTGCTGAGTCTCATTTCTGTTGTGCGTTGTGTTTTCTGCAGACCTGCCACACGCCCATGTTTGCCACAGGGGCGGAGAAGGGTTTGCGGAAGAGTTTGCAGATCTTGTAGGCGTCCGATCGGATCTCCGTTAGGTTATTGATGAGCAGCAGTACGGCCGTCAGAGGATACACGCAGGAGAAAAGACTCAAATACCCAAACTGCACCAGGAGCTCGATGTATTCTGCAAACAAGCCCTAGTGACAACACGAGAAGCTGCGTCACACACTGCCACAGTGAATTCTAAGTTATTCTTCTGAATCCTGCACACTCACAGGGAATACAGGCAGGGTGCTCTGGTTCCTGAATTTGTCCTCCTCTGGGTCGTCTTCAGTCTCTGTCCTATGGGGCGCACTGATGAACCGGTCCACCAAGAAGGGTATGACCACCTCTGTCACCTGGTTGATCAGCTGGGTGATGATCAGCAAAGACGCTAGACGCTTTAGACAGACAAACAGAATACAGTATGTGAAATTATTTTCACTGAGGTAGACCTATTTATATTGTTCACTGACTTTTTTTCCCCTTCAACTTTACATTAATTCTGAAAAGGGTTCTCAACTGATTTTACACCTGAAGTTCAGTTTAGGGTCTAATGAGAGGTGCTATCCAGGTGCATTGTGGGAATTGTAGGGCCCAGTACTTTTGCATCTTGGCATTAGGTATAAAGATGAGGATATCTTGGTCTCTGATTTATACCAGCCCACTTTAAAAATCTGTCTCACACATATGCCCATGTTCAAGAAGGTGCAGTACTTGCAGCTTTACTGAGACCAGTGCAAGATTTTTTGAACTCTTACCTTACGAAGCAAAGGCACATCCTGCTTGAAGAAGGCAATGTGGAAGAGCACTGCAAAGTAGTTAAAGAAGGTGAACTGTGGGATGAGAGAAAAGAGGCAGGTAAAAGAGCCTGTTGGGTAAAGAGGATGTAAGAGGTGATGGTTGAAGATGAGAGGAGGAACTAACCACCAAGACTTTGGCTGTCAGGTGGTTCTGAAAGGCAGACTCCTCTCTGTGGTTCTCTGAAAGGAAATATGAGGTAAATTAAAACACAAGAACACAACTACTGACTGTTTTCCATACACTTCTATCTCTTTTTGTTTCTGTCTCC
>JAJHUR010082722.1:0-22690 GCA_027495735.1 Lutjanus campechanus
CACACTGTGACCTGTTTTTTAATTACATCTGGAGAGTGCATGTGTATTTGAGGTGCCTTGGGTTGGGGGATAATATGGAGAGAAGAGGGGGGGTCTGTCGAGTCCTGATTACCAGGCAATGATTTAACTGACATTTTAATTAAAGAGAAAACTCTTGGTGGGCCCTCCATCTCCCTAGAGTGACAAGGTTAGTGTGCATGTGTGCTCGTACATATTTCACAATCAAGAGGTGTGTGTTTGTGCGTGCGAGTGTGATGCAGTTATTGAACCTGACCCCTGTCTTGCACTTACATGTCCATCTAGGGCCCAGTTGTCAATTTTGAACTTGTTGACAAAGATCTCCACAGGGCCTCTGATCTGGTGGACCTGGAGCAGCAGCTGAGCTTCCTCCCTCTTATATGTGCCTACGGACAAGGAAAAAAGAAAAGGGGGAGGGGGTTACGGTTATTTTAAAGCAACAGCCACACTTAGACCAACTGAAAAGGATTATGTGATACAGATATGTGACACTTATAAACAAGGAAATTCAAATTCTAAATCTGATTCCTCCTCCGATCATGGCTTCCTCTTCACTCATCACATTGTGTGGACTCTTAATGTCTAGCAGCCCGACTTTGTTGACAGAAAGTCTCTCTGCAGTCTTGCATGAAGCTCAAATACAAGTATAAATTTAGCAGCAATATAAGCACAGAAATTCCAGCTCAAGCTAGGAATGTCTAGATCATGTTCTCTTCTTAGTTTAGTTGCACATAAAATTTCACAAATCAGCGAGCAAACATTGCATTTGACACTGTGCCTTTCTCATGGTTGCTAATTTCAGTCGCATTTGAGAAAATCACAGAACACAAATAAAGACTTGATCGCGACCATTTTCATTTCTCTTTGTGAGTGCACAAGGGAAAATGAAATGATGATACATGATGCCAAGTCATAACAATAATACATAATAAAAAATATATCCCATTAACACACATCACCCATGGGTTTCTGAAGAGCCATTGTGGTGGCTCTGGCTATCGCCGTCAGTGGCAGTGTGGCAATATACAACACTTTTGTCTAGCGGTTCTATTGGACATATCAGCAAGAGGACGATGGCAGGATGTTTTTTTTTCCTTTTGTGTCTGGTTTTTTGAACTGAAGTGAGCTGAAGTGAACTGTTGGGCTGATATGGAATAAGAGACTCACTTCAGGTATGTTCGTAATTGAACCGTGGTGAGGTGGAGGGGAGGGGGAGGTGGTGTCGATTCGTGGGGCTTATATAGTTTTGGGGGACTGTGGCTCCAGCACATCACCGAACCATATTTCAGGTCCACCCTAAAAATCCTGAACACAGGAATCCTGAACAACAGTTTACCTTTCTAACTCCAGAATTCAGTACTTCATAGTTCTCAGTGTTTTAACATGTTTTCAGCAACTATGTTCGAACATATATAATGTTTCCTTCACAGGAAGTTTATTAAGATCCATTCCTTGTTAGTTTTGGTCATTTAATGGGATTTGTTGACATTAACACAACTACAGAATTGTCTCTTATAAGACACAACAATATACCAGGTTAGGAAGGGTGAGCAAAAAAGGCCAGTTTATCTTACACCATTGTTGTACTCATACAAACTTGTTGCTGAAATTGGTGTGAAAGTTTGTAATGAATAATTTAACAATAGTACAATGTCATTTGTATATTGTGCGAATAATCTATAAGTCTGAATCAGCTTCATTACTTTCAGTAGAGAGTGGCAATTTTCTAGCTGTAGAAATTAATTTTCACTTCACTGTGATGAAGATTGATAGCATCCAGGTACCGAGGAGTGAAGTGTCCAAGCCGTTACTGATGCAAATTTGTGTCTTAATGACCACAGCTGCACGGCAATTATGCCACAAGGAAAAAAAATGTCTGCTGTTGAGTAACAGCAGCAATGATCTACTCCATGCAGGGACCACGCTGATTTCATGCTCCTTGTCCTCACTTGAATTTATCTGACAATTATCTCTTTGGATAAAACCCAACACAACAATGTGTCTCTGATGTGAGAATATAATCACATAGTGTGTGTGTGTGTGTGTATGTGTGTGTGTGTATGTGTGTGTGTGTGTGTGTGTGTGTGTGTGTGAGAGTGTATGTGTGAGTCTTGACTGTGACTTCTGTTTCTGTTGTACCAACCGGCCAGTTTGAGTTCCACTCCACTGTGGTCGATGAGTGTCCCATTGACCCGGTTGCTGAAGGGTTCAAAGGCAGTGATGCTGAGCATAGCTGGCTGCTTCTTCCCCAGGTACTCATAGGATCCTCTCCAGAGAGAGTTCTTAGCAAATACACCACCAGGGACTAAAGGAGGCAAAGGGTGGAGATAGAGGAGGAACAGAAAAGGATGTTTTTGTTATCTGTATACCACTATAGTGAATCACAGTAAAGAAAAATTAAACTTTTGATGAGGGTCCCTATCAGCTATACAGATCTAACAGCTTAAAGGGACAGTTCAGAATATCTGAAGTGGGTTTGCATGAGCTACTTATCGATAGTAAGTATATTACCTACAGTAGATGACGGTTGGCACACCCCCAGTTACATCACACAATAATGTAAACAAACTAACCAATTGAGGAAGTGGTAGACCAGCAACTCCAATGTTCTGAAAGGTAAAATTATTGATCATGCCAGGGGAGGCTGGTTAGCATAGAGAGGTGGACCTTTTTTAGGTGGCTTAAACATTATTTGCTGCTTACCCTGTCCTCAGAGGTACATTGCTTAGCATTCTACACTGGTGCTCCTGCTGTTTCTTCAACCTGAGGACGTGCCGACTGCCAGCTATTGTACGTAATACAATAACTATCCATAAGTACCTCATACAACCCTACTTAATAAATCAAAACTATCCCTTTAAGTTTCCCACAGAGAACCACAGACATTAGGGAGACCAAATACAGACCATAATTGAAACAAATATCAGTTGGAGGAACTGTCTTACCTGGTAATTTGGAGGGTGGCTCTTGCACTGTCCCTACTGGGCTCTTACCGCTTGGGCGATTATCAGCTGAAGAAAAAATAATTTAGTTTAGTTTTTGTTTATCTCTGCTGCATTCCTCAGGAAGTGAAAATACAAAAATCCAGTCTGCTCTTTAAACACAACAGCTCTGAGGTAATAGCAGTATGCAGATGTCACCACCAGCACTTCCTGTCTGCCTCCACAACTAATAACCCAAGTGGTGGTCAGAGCGAGGGCTGCCTGCGACAGGATTTGACTCATGCGCCAGAAAGCAGTCCAGTCGTCCCTGCGGGGAGCTACGGCTAAGTCGGGGACACAGTTTGGCTGCTTCGGGGGAAGCGCTTTAATAATGCCTTACTGCTCACACGGGGCCGCGGGACTACACCACAGTAGTAAACATACACCCACACGGACAAACAGAGTGAGGAGGGCTTTACACGCGACTACATACAAAGACAGGTATACTGATGGTAGTTTATGAGCACAAACATCACCTCAGATAAAATGTATACAGATACAAACACACATGCACGCACACTCTCACAGCCTGCTTTATTAGCTGCCAGTCTTTTGAGCCGCCCTTCCATCACTGTGCCCACAGGCGCTGTTAATATCCTGTATGTGCTAAGGCCAGTTCTCTTTCTTTCCTTCACTCTTAATGGCATGGCCTTAAAAATACCCATCACCCTCTATATTTCAGCAACAGCTTGGCATTGAATCCATCACACGGTTATCCCCCTTTAGAACGTCTTTCTCTTTAACCCATTAGCATTTGTCTATCCCAGATAATTGCATGTCGATGACTCTATTTTTTTCCTATATGTATTTAGGCCAATGCTTGGAGGTGTCTTAATGGCAGTCTATTTGTCTGCTAGACCTTGTTAACACTGCCTCACCATTTATAAGAGGTACTTCTGCTAACCTAATCAATGGGATGCATTGGCCTAATCAGGTTTTGCACCCTTGTTAATGTTTTAAAGCTTGTGTGTCTGCATGTGTGTGTGTAATTCCATGCAGTGTAATTGCGTGATGGATGGGCCATCCTACCCTGGCATGTGTCTGAGAATAAGCAAGTGTTAACAGAGCTATTCATCAACATTAGCTGAATCCTCAATTTCCCAACCTGAGTCACTGCTGAATCCTGCGCCAGTGCCGACCCCAGTGGTTTCAATACAGGCTGCTAATGGATATTGCACATTATAAATATGAGGTGAAGTGTTTTAAGTGTTTAATACAGCTGCATGCTTCCCCGGAGAAAGTGGGAGCACACATCTGTGGTCTCATGAGGTTTGGTGAATGCATCAATGTTCATGTTTGTGTTGTTAGCAGCAGCAAAAGCAAAACGGGTGCACGTGTATCTGTGTCTTTGCATATTTAACTTCAAGTATTCCTCCATGCTTCCTTATGGACATAATGTAACCATGTTTATACCTGCACAAAGAGGCGGTTTCCCTGTCCAGCTCCCATCGGACCTGCAGGTCCTGTGCTCTGATCCTCCGGCCAAGTAGAAGCCAGGCTGACATGTATAGATGAGCGTGTAGCCAAGGGATGGCAGTTCAATGGCTCTCACATCAGACTGGGCTGGCAGCTCTGGCTGGCTGCAGTGGTGGGCTGGAGAAAAGGATTAAAGACACCAAAGAAGAAGAAGAGAGTGGGATTTTAGAAACACAGGTTAAAGTGGGGATGGGGAGATGCGCAGGGAGAGGGATCAGAAGAGCAACAAAAAATATATATGGTGGAAGGGAAAAAGTGAAAATGAGAGCCAAGGTAGATGTGTGGGGTCAAGGAAGAGCACACGGGAAATGTAGGCGTCAAGATTTTGAGTAATGCAAACTTTTGCTCAAGGTTATGTTTTCCACTTAACTACACATATATTTTTGCAATACAAGCAGACTGTGTACTCACCAATGCACTCAGGCTGAAAACCACTCCAAGTGAGGTTGGGCAGACAAGTGCGAGAAATGGAGCCCTGCAGTAAGTAGCCCTTTCTACAGCTGAAGAACACAGTGCTGCTGATCTGTAATAGGACATACAGGAGCAGAGAAGGATATGAACTGGACGATGAAAAAACATATCGTTGTGTTGTTCACAACAGCAAGCAAGATTTTGCACATGGAAGTGACAGTTTCATTTAAAAGAATTGTTCAAATCAAATACCCACTTTTATTCTCAGGCTTTTAATTGTGTTTAACCTGTTTTTATTTTTTAGATTCTTGCAGATATTTCAACTTAATTGTAATAGTCTTTGTGAGGCACTGTAAAAACCGGTTTGCTTTTTAAAGTGCTGTATAAATGAAATAAACTAAAATGAAAACATTTACTTTAAACTATCACTGTTATAATAGCATTATTATTACCATGAAGTTGTAGAACAACACAGCAGACAGCAACCTCTTTACACGCTTCTGTGTCAAGCTGAAATGATTAGTGGATTAATCAATTACTCAGTTGACAGAAAGATAATCTGATTTAAATTTAGATAAGTGGTTCATCTTTCAGCCAGTTTTAAAGCCAAAAATAGTGAAAGAAATATCTCATTCCAGCTTCTCAAATAAGAGGATTTGATTCTTTTCTCTTTTTTGACAGTTCATACACTAAATAATCAATTGCTGAATTTAAAAAATAATCAGCAGATGAATTAATAATGAAAATATCAAAGGAAAGCTAATTAAAACCGATGGCCACTCATTGAGTTATGTTTTACAATGCTCAGTAAGGATGAACTTTGCTGTCATTTCCAGGTGAGAACATATTACTGTATCTGTACCCATAATGTGAACGAACAATGAATATTTCTCACATAATTTATTAAATCATCACAGATTATCTTTTAATTTGCTAATAATTATGGTTAACTGACTGGTGCTGCGCTTTCTCATTAATACAGAAGTAGTCATTGATGCAATCGTGCAGTCCACATCGTTGCTAAGTGTAAGATTCAGTAATAAAGGAACAAAAAACCCACATTACAGTACATAAAAAAAACCTTCCTGGTTTAATTTATTTTTGTCTTAAGTGTTACCACATAGGGAATCACACATCAAAAGGTTAATACATACATTAAATTTCCTATGTGAACACCTATTCATACCTGGTAGCCTTGACTGTTGTTCTGATTTCCAAAGAGAGGTGTGCCAGGGTCTCCACAGGTGGTGTGAGTGGGATCTGAAACACATACACACATTCACAAAGCAGTTCTATGATAACTACCCTCATGTTAAAGCTTTTCATATACAGTACATCACCCAAGACAAACAGATATATCACCTTAGAGACATTATATGGGGAAATTACTTTTTTCACAGCTCTGGTGTGAAAAACTGACTGTGGGAGTGAAGGCCATAAATTACTGAATGCAAACAAACATGCACACACATACAGTACACATAAACACACTCATACACAAATCCTACAGAGTCTTTTGTTGGTAATCTGAACCCACACCCCTGCTCAGAGCAGCAGAGAACACAGTGACAGACTCTCAGACCTTATCAGTCACGGACTCAACTCATAAGTTAATTGTATATTTTTCACGCTCTTACTCTTAAAAAGTAACTCACTGTCTTTTTGTCTTTGCACCCTACAATGAGAGGACAAGAACATAAGCTTCATTCAGCTCCAATTCTAGTCATTAGAAAACTGCCCAAATTTACCACCTTCATCTGAACCTAGTTCCTAAGGCGTTAAGCCAGGGTGAAAAGTACCATTTCCCACTTGAGTTTAGAGCCAAAAATGTTACAGAATGAATGGAAAATGTCATTTTAAGAGGTTTCTATCAGTCTCAGGGCAGTTATCATCAACTGTAGGTGTTGAAAAGTGAGCCACAAGAGGCCTGCTTGTCCAGCAAATCTGGAGCAACTGAAAGATGACAGAGCAATGATGTAGAGCTATGTCAGCAGTAGTTACATACTGAAAATGTTCTAATTTTAAATGTTCAAATCTTACTGAATCTTAGCTCAACCTTTCCCATATTCCAGGCAATATGTTTTTTCAAGAGTGGCTGTTGTCAAAATTGGTTAAAAATTATGCAAATGTTGTGCAGTTACTGGTGACTTTTGGCTTTAATGAATTAATGCTTAAACCAACTGTTATTGACTCATTTGTTGCCATGTGTGCTTATTTTATAGCACTTCAAACAGTGCAACGCACCTAAGGGCTGGAACAATTCATTTATTTGCAATTTGTTTCTGACCACACAGGGTTTTTTTTTTCCTTGAGTGCTTCTAACTGCAGCATCCACATTTTGTACCTTGTAACTCAAATGGTATTACTCTTCCTTGTTAGAGGAATTTTATTGCTCAAGGAATGTGGACCACAGCAGGGAACATTATTTCTGATGACACAGGGGCAAAACAAAACTATGAAGTTTGATACTGGGACCAGTTTCACAAAAGGGTTTTGCATGCACTGCTTACATGCAGGCCGTAAATGTTGGAACTATTACTTTTCACAAATGTTTGTGACTCCCAAATGGAAGATAAATTCAGGAGTTCTAACGGGCTCTTACATGCTCAGTGCTGTGCTTGCTTTGATCAGCAAAATATGTAAAAAATAACTGATCTTATGTTGGAAGCTGCACCTTGTCTTGCGTTGCCAGACCTACAGTGTCTCTACATTATGTCCACACAATTCAGAAAGATTTGACTGAACCTGTGGTTATTCTGAAATAGCTGAAATAAATGCTCTGGTTTTGTTTAATTAATTACACCAATCAAAATGGAAAAACGGAATCAATGCAGCTTGTTAACTAGGTCAAATGTTTTTGCATGCATTAGTTCTTGGTAGAGAAAGGCAATCAGAACTACAAGGGAGAACATAAGAGTACAGAACACAAGGCAGCCAGTAAGAAACTTCTCTTACATCGATACTAATTTTATAGCCTTATATGAAAGTAATGACATATAGTGCTCAATATTTTGTGCTCTGGGTATAGAACAAGGCCACAGGGTATGTACACTGTTGCTGATAACCACATGTTTGTCACTGCTTTGATTGCTACATCAAGTATTATATTCTAACAAATTCAATATGTGAGAAAATACCGTAAATAGGGGAACTCAAATAACTTACCTATACAAGAGGGTTGTGTGCCACTCCAGGTGCCATCATACTGACAATATCTCCGGGTAGAGCCCACCAGGACGAGGGGAGGGTAGCAAGAGAAGGAGACAGAGGAGAGATAGGTGAATCCTCTGTCCTCCCTCCTCCCCTGGGCTGGCATCCCTGGGTCTCCACAGAATACAGCTGCAAAAATGAAGAAGGAGGGAAATGTGAGGTGACCCGCTAACCATGTTGTGTTTTTATTAAATTTCTTACAAAGCTGGTGAAATGTCACACAAGGGATGCATATTATACATGCTCGTGTGAGAGAAATGTCAGAACAATATCAGGGACATGTAATGTAATCGGGCATTTCAGTGTGGTGCCACTTACGGAAGCACTGGGGTTTCTCTCCACTCCAGTTGCCGCTGCCCTGGCATGTTAACACAGTGGGCAGGGACAGCTGGTAACCTTGGTTGCATGAGTAGCTGACGCTAGAGCCCCAGGTGAAGTCTGTGCCAACAACCTGTCCATTAGGGATGGTAGGTGGTGGACCACATACAATCGCTACAAGGAGACAAAGAAGCATTGCAAGACTTAAGTGTGATGTGCTTCTGTGACAACAATATCTGTAACACTCATTCTAGCCTATGATGTCGTCTAGATTGATCTCCTCACTATATTGTCATTCATGCCATCCTACATGACTTTACCTTTGCAGAGAGGTTTGGTGCCATTCCAGGTGCGGTCCTTGGTGCAGATGAGAGTTGAGGCCCGGTCAGCGTCCATGGTGAAACCAGGAGAACACTGGAAACTGACCGTGTGGTTGTAGGTGAAATCATTGCCCAGCCTCACCCCATTGGCTGGCACTCCAGGGTCACCACAGTTGATCACTGCAGAAACACAACAGGATAAAGAGGTAAGAGCAAATGAAAATGGGTAATATAAAGCAACAATGAAGACATTCTTTTTGGTAAAGGACCAATGTGTAGAATTTAGTGGCATCTAGCAGTGAGCTTGCAGAATGCAAACCATGCCTTATTCATTCACAGTGTGTGGGAGAACCCAGGTAACAGCGAATCTTGTGCAAATGCGCAGGACTGTATCTTAGCCAGTATTTTGTTAGCCAGTGTTTGGTTTGTCCATTGTGGGCTACTGTAGAGACATGATGGTTCAATGTAGAAGACCCATGCCCTTTATAGATATACTCTTATTTTCAAGTGATTATACGCAAATGAAAACATACATAAGAATATTATATTCCATTTCTGCCATATCCTGCCTCTAAACCCCTGTAAATCTTAAACACTGGACCTTAGAAGGAAAAGCAAAAAAAAATTTCAAAAAATCTAAAGAAATTTGATACAGTTCTCTACTTCATCATGTCTGAGCCATATTACTGGATGACTTAATTTGTTTCGCATTTGGTTGGACTTGGTAAAGCAGGATATCAATATCACATACTTAGGATGAAATACAAGCAAGTAAACAAACAATTTAAAATGGCACACCAGATGGAGCCTCAGAGTTAATGAACCTTTATATGCACTTGACCCAAGCAGTTCACCTCACAAACAAAACTTAACCATCTAAAAAGCAACATCGTTGCTGTGTCTTCACAGCTAATTAGCACTTAATTCATTTAGAGATAGCCACTTTTGGATGATTCATTATACTGTATATATATTTAGAAATATTACTTTATTACAATCTTCAATTACCATCCCTGGCAGCGTGACTTCAAGGTTTTTATCTTGTCTTTATCTTGTAACTTTGATTCTCTCCAGTTTAGAGCTTTTAGCGTATAGAGAGACTAAATCTTGTGATAAATCTTGTACAGTAGCTCCCCAAAGCTCCAAAATGAACCACATTTCTCCTTGATTATACTTTCACAACCTGCGGGGAAAACAGTGTGATTGAGTAACAACAGTGAGAATTCCACTGTGTGACTCAGCAGCGTCATAGCCCAGCTCTGCTGTGAAATGTCTAAGACAGAAAATCCGGGGCACGGAAGGACAACTTGTGCTCAGTTGCCATGGGAGAAAAAGGCATTATTAAATGCATATGACCAACATTCCGGTGAAATTCCCAATAGGGAAAAGAAACTGGGCCTCTTGTAGGTGGAGTGTCTCCCCTTCACTGAGCAAGCACTTACATTTCCCACTGGGCTGGTAGGAGTGTGCCACCAGAAGCCATAATGTCTATATAGGACTGTGTCCTCTGTAACACAGGGCTGAGATACAGCACGATAACTTCTGCTCTTGCATCACAACATTCTTTGATTATCACAGGCGCGACTCACAACAGCCCGCATCTTTGGTACATGAGACTGTAGGTGCTAAATAAAAAGTTTAAATGAGTGTAAACGGAGAAAAGAGACTACCAACACCTCTGCCAAGTAGGTCTCTTTTTAGCATACAGTCTTCCTCAGATCAATAGAAATCATTCAACTAAAAGTGCTCCCATTCATGTCCCTCGCTCACTAGAAGTGCGTCAACATGTACCCTTTCACTCCTATGGATTACCGAGGTCTGAAATCCATAATGGTGCTGCTTAGGGTTTATCCCTTCCATTCAGAAGAAACTGGTTCTCTTAGTGACCTCTATTTGCCAGGGTCTCTTGGCTCTGTACAGCAGCCGTGTGTCTTTTGTGAGGCATGGCGATAAAAGGCTGTCACTCAGGAGTGGACCATTCCTTGAACCAATTTCCTCCAACTGAGCCAGGGATCCACGAGAGTCACTCATCACTAAAAGGGAATATCAGACTAGCATGACTTGTATGTTTTCCTGCAGTTCTTGCATTACATGAAATATATTGCATTATATTACCTGCTTAACCTATACAGCCGTGCTCTTGCATGCTCAGTACTGTGTTTGCTACTGTGAATGCTAGCCAAACCAATCTTATATGGCACTAAAGAAAGGGATTTAATTACCTTTATCACTAATATGGCATGTCACATAATATGTCTCATCTGGAAATCTTCTAACTCACCATCTCAGTCTGCCTGGCTAAAGGATCTGATGTTTTTCTTGAGCCTTGAAAAAAATTTAATTATGTACTCAGAGGATCTCATGATCATTTCACTAAGAAGTGGCAACGTGTCAGGGTTACCTCCTGAATGAGACTCACCTGTTTAATTAAATGTGATCATTTATCTGGTCCTCTTTGCGTCCCTTATTTGTTTAACTGATAACATAATATAGTTAAACTGTAAAATTAAAATGATTGTTCTATAGAAGTTTGCTGGATGGGTTTGTTTGAATTTCTGGATAGATTTTGTTGTTTGTTTTGCTGTTTTTTGTGTTCGTCTTTCTTTTCCAGTGTATTAAATATGAAACAAGGAAATACGAGACCTTAAAATGTTGGATGCCATGTGATACACTTCTGCTAATAAAGCATCTTATTAAAAACACTCAAACAAACAAAAGTGTAAACTGTGTACTGTTCAAGTACTAGTAACAATGAGAGGCAAACAGGTACACAACAAGAAAACAGAAAAGTATCCTCAACTGGAGCGAAATTTTCCACTTAAATATGGACGACTGGATACACTTAGATTCTTTGTCTGTGAGAGCTGCATATTACCAGAGCACTCGGGCATGTTCCCGGTCCAGGTCCCGTTTACGGTGCAGTGTCGGGTGAGCAGGCCAGTAGAGTAGTAGCCCTCCCTGCAAGCGTAAGTAATGGATCTGGAAAACGTTAGGCCATCGTGGATCAGGATCTGGGCATTTCTTGGAGTTCCTGGGTTTCCACAAGAGATCACTAAGGGAGTAAAAGAGAGGGCAGCAGAAAATGATTAGGTGATATTCATTTACTGACTATATCCTTAAGTGTGAGTTAGCTGTGTGTGAGGGTTGAGGAGTACTGGCACAGTACCACTGCAGACTTTGTTTCATCTCAGCCTTTTTTGAAAAATCAGAGACCAAAGTTTGAATTATAGATGAAAAACTTTTACTCTCTTCTCATTTCACTCCCTTTTCCAGTCACTTATCTCACTATTTAACATGTCCACCTACCAACCCAAACACTTAAAAAGTCAGATTATATTTTGTAACTGGCAATGTAAGAGTAAATAAAGTTGTTTAAACTCAGCTACCACTTCTAGTCACCGGAAGGTGATCAACCACCAACAAAAAACATTTGTACTTTCTGGGAATCACACAGATTTAGTTTTCTTAACAGACCCTTTACCCACTGACTGCAACATTAATCCAGTTTTAAATATGTATTTTGATAAGATTTATTCTGTAAATTAAATCAAATGTATGCCGGTTTTCAACTACATTCCTTTTAAACTCCTGCATGTGTCTGATAAACTTTCCTCACTGGGTTTGCTTTCCCTTTCCCTCTGTTCTTCATCCACCCACCCAACCACCACCCATCATCACCTTCCCCTGCGTCCTACTTCATAAGTAATTTTGATGGACACATCCTTTGCTCAGAGAGTCCCTTGGTGTCTGTCCGACCGCCAGCGATGGTTCTGTTCATTACAGTCTCCAGCTTGCCCCGGGCCCTCAGAGCCCTGTGGGCTTCACCCTCCCGTAATGACCAGATGTGGCCTGGCCCTTGAAGTCTGTGCCAACCGAGAACAGGTGGGCAACCTCGGCTAGTGGGCATACCACACAACAGAGCGGGACTGAGATAGAGTGAGGCGAGGGAGAGAGGTGGTGGTGGCGTGTAGAGAAGGGGTTGTGTCTATGTGTATGTGTTAGCGGAGGGGGTGTTCAGAGCACAAGCGAAAACAGCCTGGGAGACAGGTTGAAGCTTCTGGAAATAACACACCATATACAAGGATGTGGTAAGAAAGGGGCTGTGTGTTCGCAGACAGTAAGAAAAGAAATACAATATAACTGCAGAGAGAAGTTGCCAACTTTAAGGTGGAAAACTGCAACTTCAAGTTTATGGATGGTTTCATTATTTAAGTGATTCTGGGAGATGAGTAAAAACCCTTGGACACAACCTGCTGGCTGTTCACACACCATCAAAAATGTAGGTTATGACGCACACACAGGCACACAAACAAACAAAAAACTGAGGTTTAAGAAAAAAGCTGATATGAAACTCAATATGAAAGGAAAATACACAAGAAACATAGCTCAAACTAAATGCTGCTGTAAAGAAATTGCATAAAATACATTCTCTTGATGGTAATTGGTAATTGCTAATTATCTAAATCAAGCTAAATTTAAACACTTGGAATCAAAGTGTTTACACATGATCACCTCTTGGAATCATACACTCTTTCTTGTTTGACAGTAAAGAAAGAAGGACTATACTTAGTTGTTTCATTGCTTGTAAGGTCTTTGTGTTGTCTGAGCAACAATAATGGAAAGTGTGGGGCTTTCATGCCCAGATCGATTGGACGAACACACACACACAAACAGCACATTCAGACCTTCTGCTTTTTCAGGTATCTGCTGCAGAATGGGTGCTACGTTGCACGAAGACAAAAATGAAAAGCCTTATGGTGGTTAATCAATGGGGAAAACATTCACTGTTATGGTCCCCATTCTCTCTTGCAGAATAACTGTTTTACATTTCTGCTAACACACACAAAACACATGCAAATTTGCGATGTGTCATTCCATTTGCGAAGGCAGCAGCTAATTACACAATCAGTGACTGTTACTAGATTATTAGCCACAATCTCTGTGAGTGAAGGAAAGCTTAAAATGTGCAATGGGATTTGTTGAGATCAGCCTACTCTGAAAGGACATCAAAAGGTAGAGATGACGAAATGTAAATACTCATTAGCAAAGTGAAACATTCACTAATGCCACAATTAACTTAACAAAATGATGGGTGTCTATTACCCCTGGAAGTATAATTAAAATATATGCATGCAAAGGTTGGTAAAACTAATGCTGTTGAAGTAATCAAATAAAATTCTGATGAAGGAAGATGGAATGAAGAACGTAGCTATAAATGAAAAGACCACTATAAAGAAATAGAAGTAAATGAAATGAAATGCAGATGTGTTGTATATTACATGTGCCTGGTGAATTAGAAGTTCAGTGAACATCATATCTCTCCAGCTGGCCTGTTTTAAGTGTTTCTACATATTGTGCTCATTCATTATAACTCCGAAGAGGTCCATCAAACCATCCATCCAGTCATTCTCCACCACTTATCCAGGTTTAAGTTGCAATGGTAGGTATTTAATCAGTAGGCCACACATGATTTTCCCCAGTGATGTCCTTCAGCTCCTCATAAGGAATCCCGGGGCGTTCCCAGGCCAGATGGGACATGTAATCCCCTATAGTCTTCTGGGTCTGCCCCAGGGTCTCCAGTTGGACGTGTCCAGAATACTTCCACAGTATATAGGGGAGGTCATCCTAATACGATTCTTGGGAAACTTCAACTGGCTGCTTTCAAGGCAAAAGAGCAGCTGTTCTACTCCAAGCTTTTCCTTGGTATCCAAGCTGCTCACCCTGTCCCTCAAGGCTTTTACTCTCTTGGTCACTACCCAAAGCTCACAGCCAGGTGAGAAAGCTAAATTGACAGCTAAATTAAGAGCTTTACCTTAGAGCTCAGCTCCATCTTCACCACAAATTGATGGATGCCACATCAATCTGCCCATTGATCTTATCTTATCCTCACCTCGCCAGACCCCAACATTTATACACTTCTCCACTTGGGAGAGCAACCTTGAGACACTGTCGATAAAAATCATAAACAGAATTGCTGATAACATACAGGCTTTGTGGACTACAGCACCCACTGTGAACATATTTGATGGTGTGCATACATGGCTCTGGCATAGGTTATGTAAGGATCATATAGCCAGGAGCACTGCTCTCAGAACCTCATGTTCCCAGAGCTATCGCCACAGGACATGTTGGATCTGTCCAAGTACACGAAACACATGTAGATTAGAGGCAGAACTCCCATGACCACTCCAGTATTTGTGTGAGCGTGACGGGATGAGGAGATGAGGCCATAATCCATTTTTATCCCCCTGAAACCAAAGTCTGACAAGTGGCTGGAGTCTGCTCCTTAGCACACTGGTAAAAACTTTCTGAGTAGAGCGATCCTGCTGTGTAAATTGGATCCTTCTACCAGTCCTGCTTTTACAGAGTAGAAAGAAAAAATGTAAATACAGGTATGTATTGCTTACCATGACACTCAGGTTGGGTGCCGAGCCAGGTCCCATTGCTTAGGCAAGTTCTCTCTGGTGAACCCTTCAGCATATAGCCAGGCTCACAGCTAAAGCGGACAACACTTCCCACTGTAAACTCTTCTCCCAGACGGATGCCGTGCACAGGAACGCCGGGATCTCCACACAGTCCAGCAGAATCACCTGAAAAAGATAAGGCATATTTTTGATAATCAATCACTCACACATGAGGGACATTTTTAATATTAAAACACAATTATAATTGGATTACATTAGATTATAACAGGAACACAGACCGCTCTCCTACCTGACTGGCATATAGCAGGAAAATAATCCCCCCCCCCATGCAGAAAATGTGCACTACGATGTGATTTTTCATTTAATTGACCCGACATATTTTGAATCTTGTGTCCATCATTTAAAACAACCACAAACTGTTTAGTACTGCTGTGCGCTGCCGTTGCCCCTCATTTTACAAGGCCCTGGTCAACATTATATTTACAGTGTATAGATACGAAAGTCGAGCAAATCTGTGTTTATTGCCTGTTGAGAGAACACCAGCAATCCCTGCAGATGCATATATATGAATGTCATGAATCGTTACATTAAACTGTCAGCGTGCTATTTTATTATCACCATGTGGGTCTGTGTGTGTGCCGTCCTTTTCTGTTTAGGTAGCTGTCTATGTTTGTGCATGTTTCTGTCACACGTCTGTAAAGCATATTTGCATGTCTGGACACCCTCAAGGCCTTTCTCCTGTTTATCAGGTATACTAAATGTTGTGAAGCGAATCGCATAAGGGGAGAGTGTACAGGGGCCGATGTCTTTATAGTGCTTCATAACGCAGCTGAGGTGTGAGCATCCCTGTTCCTTCGTCTGATATGAGCAGATTAAAGCAGTTTTATGGAGGACGCTCTCTTTGCCCTTGGGCTCCATCTTTGGTCCACCTACTTCACTCATTACCTGCTAACAGCTGCCACCCAAACTCTTTATTTGTTGGCCTGGCATTATGAGGGCATCGCTGTGACTGAGTGCCGATATTACATCTGAATTAATCAAGTATTACAAGCAAGAAGCTAGAAACAGGATGAGAAAAGGGGCTACGCCAGCACAAAGTTTCAAATATTAAAGATCAAATCTTTTAATTGCAGCTGATCTTGAACATTAAAAAAGAAAGCTTTCACAAAAGAGGTTTATTTTCAGTTTTATCCCTTTGAACTGTTGCACAGTCAATCTGGGTGTAGTTTTCCGTACCGGAGCAGTGTGGCGGTGAGCCGCTCCACTGGCCGTCCAGCTGGCACATTCGCGTTGTGTTGCCTATGATGGTACGCTGGCCGATGCAGCTGTAGCGGATGACTGAGCCTACTGTCCGCCGGTCGCCTGAGATCTGGGCATAAGGAGGCATGCTGGGGCGATCACACAGCACCACTGTCCAATCATAACAGAGATGAGAGAAAGAGACCAATAAACAAGTGGAAGTACTCCAAGGTCAATGGTGAAGAAGTGATAAATACACCACATATTGAATATATTGCCTTGAAAACTATACAGTGTAATAATACCGGGTGACATTGGATTTGTGTTTGTTAGCACTGAATTTCACAGTATCAGACCAACCAGTTAAAAGACTTAGTTCCATCAGAATGCTTCATTCAATTTATCAAGCTGAGCCTGATTACAAATGCAAAACAAAATCTCCTACTCTGAATGGAAGTAAACCTCATAGAGCTGAAACAGGTTGGCTGGTTAATTGATTAGTGGCTCAAAAAACACAAAAACAATAATTGTAATTAATTAAGTTTTTTTTAAAGGAAAATGCTAAACCTTATTGTATCCTGCTCCTAAAAATGTAGCAATTTCAGGTGCTTTTCTTTGTTTTATGGTATCCTTGAAATATATTTGGGTGTTTGACTGTTATACTGTTAAAATAATTTATCCGAAAATGTCAACTTGGGCCCCTGTTTTCTGATTTTCATAGACTAAACAATTGATTAATTACTTGAAAAAATAATCCAATCCATCATTAATACTGCTTGGTTATAATAATTTGGAACAAAAGAGATGTTGAACATAAAAGCTTGAATAAGAGGATAAGGACATTAGTCTTGAATGATATTTTTTTCAAGTTGTCTGGTGGGTGTTTACACCATTTTTCTGTCCTCTTTTTTCCGTATTTACAAAAAAATATATACGCAGTAGCACTTACAACCAACCCCTGAGGTACTCACACAGGCATTTCGGCAGGGAGCGATCCCAGGTACCATCCCCCTGACAGGAGATGGAGCTGGTGCCCAGCAGGTAGTAACCCGGGTTACAGCGGTACGACACAGCTGTCTGGAAGCTGTAGCGATGCGGCCCGCTGGGCAGTACCTGCCTGATGCTGTTCTCGACATGGCCCGGCTCTGTGCAGTTAACAACTGGAGAAAGGGATGTAGAGGAGAAGAAAGTAGAAGAGCCAGAGAGAAAAAGTCATCATGTGTAAGCATTTGAGGTTAGACGCAATGATTAGTCAGTTAATCAATAAGTTGATCAAAAGAAAATGGATTGCCAACTATTTTGATAATCAATTAATCATTTCAGTCATTTTTCAAACAAAAAAATTTAAACATTCAAGCTTCTTAAATGAATGAAGAGAGGGGTGGTTTTTTAATCTCATATACTATATATTCTGATATAGATATATGACTAACATACAGAACAGGGAACATGCCCATTTGCAAGCATTTTCTCTTGCTTTTACTCTCCCTGTCCATCCCTCTCCTCATCTACTACTTCCACCCATCCAGCATCCATCCATCCACCCCAATCCAAATGAAGTAGGAGGCAGACTCCGGAAATAAACATTTGCTTCATTAGAGCCAGTCTCCTGCTGGCCGCCGTGGTGCAGAGATGGTGATGGATGGGGAGCTCACAGGAGAAGAGGCACCATGTCAGTTTAGTACCAGATGGAGAGAGTTAGGGAAGAGGAGAATGAGGGATGAGTGAGGAGCAAGGGACAGCGAGGGAGGGGTGCTGTACAGAGTTAGAGAGGAAGGGGGCCCTGATGGTGCAGAATATATTAAAATTCATGACAGAATGTCAGGCTATGACTGCCACCAGCACCAATTCATCTTGAGTGTCTCAGATACAAGACACAGACCAAAACCTTACACTGCCTCAACAAAGTACACCAAGTAACACTTGCTGTCTAGTTTATACTCTGAACCACAGCTACATGTGTAGCATGATGCCAAAACTCTAATGGCTTCTAAAACACTGTCTGGGAGTGCCCACGCAGCCATTATGCCCCAGTTTGCCTTGCCAGTCTTGCCCCATGAGTGTGCCTTTGCCACAGCCAAAATGAACCTATTGTATGCTAATGTGCCTAAAAGCTCGCTCATTTCCATGCTCCCAAGCTGGCCAGCACAGCTAAATCACCCCCCAAATACCTATTATAATGTATTCCTTCCAGTAGAGTGCTGACCCGTGGTGCCATCATTTACAACTTACCGCATAATAACACTACAAAGTGTATTTGAAGCCGTGGAGCTGCTACAGCACGAGACTTTCCAAGCTCGGAAATTCGGCTTTTGAAAAAATGTGCTCGGGCAACGTGGGCTCAAAAGCGATCCAACAGTCATCTAAAAACGACTGACCTCCTGGTAAATTTGTGTGTGCGGCCCAGTGGGTAGGGAGAGGGGAAGCAAAAGGATGAAAGGAAAAGAAGAATAAAAGTGAGAGGGGAAGAAGTGCTGAGGTAATTCATCTCTGTTCCACTCAGAAGTGGGGACCCCGGTCACCCTCTCCTCCTCTTGGCCTCCTGCCAACTAACGGCCCTGTAAGTGGTGTGTCAGAGTGTGTTTTTTTTCCTGTCCTGTGTCTCTTGCCTTTTATCGCCCAAAGACAAATAAACAGACAGACACACACAGACACACAGAGACACACACACGCACAAGTTGTCCAAAGAAGGCGGTGTTGTGGCTCTGTTGCTGGGACTCAAATTGGTGGTGATTAGAGTGGGATAGGAGACTGGCTGGGCCGGCGGTGCTCTCCTGCTCTCTGCATTATTAATGGAGCCCACAGACTCTTGTAGTTAAAATCTGGACCATGGAAATCATTACCCTTGTCTGAATGACTCCTGCCCCACCCTCACCTTTTTTTCCTGCCTTTTGTATCTATCTGCTGCTCTCTTTGCCTCTAAAAGAAGAGCAGATGGTTCGGCTTAGCTGAAGCTAAGGTGAGATGGATGAAGCGGACATCATCTCAGCTCTTACACCACGGCAATTAAACCTCAAAAGCAATTGGCTGGTTGAAGCGAGTTGTTTCCACTCGCCCCCTCCTTCCCAGACTTATAACAATGTAAAGCTAAGGCTGTTATCCTGAAAACAAAAGCCCACTGCTCCGAAAACACACACTTTGGACTTTGAGTTAAGCGAGTACCTGTCTCACTGCCTGCCAAAATCCATTAACATATTGCTCAATTTAACCATGATAAACATCTACACCTCCTACAAGATTTTACTAATGATTTCTTAAAAGTCATAAACAGACACTTACTCATTCAGTGAACATTCAGCTTTAATTTTAAGTCTAATTAACCTGAAATGGGTGGACAAAAACAGTCATTCTGACCTGAAGTAGAAATTTCAAAGGGGGACACATGTCTGTAGCTTTGTGGTCAGAGAAGCTGGTGTTTCAACTGAAGAAGTTTCCTTGATCTGTGATGACATATCCTTGCCATTTTATGATTTATAACACTAAATATATTACTGGTTTCTCCTTTGAGTGCAAAAAGTTCCAACTGAAATCCAAGGAGAAATGAGGTGCTTTTGTGACAGGTTCCTATTCACAAGTGTAAAAAACAAAATGGATATATTAAAAGAGTATCCATCAGACTAACAGTGAATAGGCCTGTTTATAATATATCAACAATACTTCAAGCAGACATAAGGTGCTTATAGCAGGTTCATATTCATTTTTGCTAACGGGTGAAACAGTAAAACTGTATCCAGACTAAATAAGTAGGTCTGTTTGAATCATCATTGCATTTCCACAATGACAGCATGACATCTCTAAATCTACATTTTACAGCTATAGAACTACCATACATATCAGACTGCCATTTTGAGCTCGTTTGAGTCAGTTAGAGAATAACACAGCCTTCACTTTGCTATTTCATCATAATTTGAGTGCATAGAGTTCAACGTAATGCTTGAATGAGAAAATGGCAGGTGTGGAATGGGTCTAATCCTGTTCTAGTCAATCACAGCACACAGGCGCTTTATGTAACCAATACCATACTGGTTCATATTATGGTTCAGATGTCTCAAAGTTGCTTTGGGATATACACCACAGTTTTATTTATCATATCACACACATGCCAGCCTGATTTTCAGGCAACCTGTTTGGGCCATAGAAAGATTCAAAGGGGCCGTATCTATCCTGTGGGCCGTGAGTTGAATGGGCCTGACTTATACTTTCCAACTCAGGAGTGGAAGTACATGCCGAGCACAGCAAGCAGAGCACATCTCACCAAATGTGTCTCAAATTCTGTAATTAAGGTGATAAATCTGATTGACAAAAAGACCTCTAAGCCACTTATGTTTCAACATCAACAGTGAGGATGATGTGCCATCAAAACAGATGCCCACATCTACACACACACACACACATACACACACACAAAATGCATCTCAGCATCTGCATGGAAACAAGGCCAATGCTAATATGATGTCACTGCTAGAGCGGAGAGATTTAAAGCATGTGTCTGGGAGAAAATCTCGCCCGCTTATGCATGCAGCAACCAAATGCACTTCTGCCTTTTTTTTAACAACTGAAGACAGATTCCTGTGAGACTTGTACCCTCCTCATCCCTTCATAGACGTCTAAAAAAAAAAGGCCAAATCCTTTCTCTCCTCATTTAAAACAAACTCATAAGTCAATCCGTCACTGGTTCTGTCACTGCCTTGTCACATTCAGGGCCCGACCTTGCGAGCGCCCTTTCTGTGCCTGTCACAAAGCCCTCAGTTAGTGGGGACTTAGAGACAGACGTGGGTGCCGGGATACATTGCTTGTCGCAAAAACACTGCCAAATTAAAAGTCCTTGCCTCGCTTATTCAAAGCAGAGCAGGGTACTTCTTATTCTGAGCAAAAAGCTAGGATGCGGGTCTCCAAAGGCTGCTGTCTTTCATACAAGCTCAAGGACCCTGTGATTGTTTCTGGCTGTCTCTGCATGGTTATTAACCAAAGTTTGTTTCCCTGACAGACAGGTGAGCCTTTGGGTGTAGCTGAGGTAGCTAGGCTAAGAGGAAATAACATCAAATGTAAATATTATCCGGAACCTCCATGGACCATGTGGTTGAGACCGTGGTAATTAAATAATCCAGGCTTCTCTTTGGGTTTTCATTTCAATTTCCCCTAATATGCGTCGTTTAAACTCTTCCTCCCTCCGGGTGTCTCTGCGCTTCATCTCCGCTCTCTCTGTGATTGAGGTCATCTGCGGTCACAGAAGATATGACCTTGCTCAATACAATAAGTAATTTAATACCTACCGACACAAAATGGATGAGAACAAAAGGAGAGAGCCACACCCCTACAGGCAAGTATGTGATAACGAACTTTATTTGTGACCGTGTCCCACTCTGTATGTTAGGTATGCACAAAAGCTGACGTCAGTTGCTTATTTAGCTCTCAAATTATTCAAACAGCATGACGCATGTAAATACCAACGTGACAGTTGCTATGCTACGCCTATACATTGCTGATGTGCCTGTGCTGTGATCATACATGCATTTTTACTCATTTTACTCATATTTGTATAAGATGTATGCACATATAGATTTTTAAATTATGGAGGTGTCAGGAGAAAATTATTTGATAAATTGTTCTCTCATATTAGTAATGTGCTCACTCACTTGACAAATTGCACAACTTTGTGGTCTGAAATTGCTTTTTAAAAATAATTTACTGCCCACTGACAGGATCAATCAGGCACATATCCTCCATCTGCGCTGGTTCTTTGCATTTGACCTTTCATTTTTAGGCATGAGATTTTCAAAAAAATCACAGATGCACTGACTCAGGGTGTCCCAAAGTGCGATATGCCAGATGCCTCTGGTGGGTTAGTGAGAGAAAAAAATGGCGAGGTAATGGTGCCATGTGAGTCTGTGTCTTTATTGCAATCTAAATCAAATTGTTGTAATGTCCTGTCAATGTACTGTCTTCACCATGTCCACGACTATAAATAGGTTATGGTGCCTTTTTTGAAGGTGTGAGGGATTATGGGTGTGTCCACGTGGTCTGGATGTAGAAGGGGTGCATGGCCTAAAAAGCTTGGGAACTGCTGCAGACTGATGAGCTTCGGCATCTACTTGACACTTACTTTTACACCTGGGGAGGGCGTTGCTCCACTGCCCGTTGGCCTGGCAAGTAGATTTTATAGCCCCTTGCAGAACATATCCGGTATTACAGACAAAGCGCACAACGTCATTTAAGTTGAACTGGGTTCCTTGGGTCATACCGAAGGTTGGGTTGCCAGGGTGACCACATGTGATAGCTGGGAAAGCAAAAG
>JAJHUR010082723.1:0-14138 GCA_027495735.1 Lutjanus campechanus
GCTGTGAAGAAATAAAACTGATAAGAAGATTCATATCAGACAGTGATGTGCTGCATGCGCTTGTGTTTCATATGTTAAATTTGATACAGATCTGAATCTTGTTGGATCTCCAAGAACATAAAGTCTGAATGATTTGTTGTCCTTGTTTGTGTCTCAGTCAGGATGAGTTAAGATGTTGTCTGGACATCCGGTCGCCTTCATCACTCAGAGTGAAAAACTCAAGACTCTTACATGATAATCTTCAAGGTCCAGTCAACGGTGACCTGGGAGTTTTCTCTGCACACTTGATGGATGTAAGACAGAAACGGTGCCTCAAGTTAACAGTACTTGTTTTCTGTATAAGACAAGATAAAGTTCTCATGATCACACAGAGTATATCAACATGTTTGACAATTCAGTAAATATATTTATTGCCTTTCTTGCAAAGATACATAAGAAACCACTCGCATATCTGTATGTTAAATATGAAGTGTCGGACAGCCAGAAACGAGGGTTCTGTCCAAAGGTAATAAAATCTACCAGCATCTCTAAAACTTGCCAATGAACAGTTTATATCTTGTTTTTAAGTCCATACAGAGTGTAAAAACGACACATTTTTACACATTTAAAGGGAGGTTATGTTAAGAACTATCTCGTGGTGTCCGGGAGTCTCCGCTGGTCGCTCGTTGTTCTCACGCTTTTTGCTTTTATACGGATTAAAGCAGCGTTTCCCAAAGACTGGGTCGGGACCCACAGGCGGGTCACATGAGACCCCATATAAATAAAAGACTGTGGAATAAATTCTTCATATTTGAATTTATATCTGCAGTGCATCTTTTATAAAGCATTTAAAATGTGTACATTGTTTTACTGTCGAGAAATCAAAAATGAAAGCCTGTTAATTCTGTCTGAATGCACTTTTTTGTCTCATTTAGGCTCAAGTGTCCCATGTTTTCCTGATTGGGGGAAATAAAAAACAAATGCAGGGACTGTTAACTCAGCCTAAATGAATTTATTTCTTATTTATAAAGTTTTAACATGTATATTTTTTCACTAAAGCGTCAAGATTATATAGGATGATGTAAAAAATGGTAATAAAATGGTCAAGAAAGTTAATTTATGCACCAAACAATGAACTCTTCACTGAATTTATTGATTTATCGTAACTTGGGTCGTGACAGTTTGTCATTCTGAAGTAGGTCCCCAGGAAAAAGTTTGGGAAACACTGGATTAAAGAACTAAAATGCAACATATTAATTACTGGGCTGTAGAGGTGCTGGTTCACCTTTGGACTGAGCCAGGCTAGCTGTTTCCCCTTGTTTCTAGTCTTTTTGCTAAGCTAAGCTAACCAGCTGCTGGCTGTAGCTTCACATTTAACAAACAGATATGAGAATGGATCAATCATCATATCTAACTCGCAGCAAGAAAGCAAAAACTCCCTCCAGCTCCCTGCTTCCCACATTGTTTAAACCGTCCCTCAAAGCTTCCTTCTCTTCTGTCACCAGGGTGATGATCCTCTGTCCAGCTGTTCTCTGCAGCAGCTGTTAGAGGAGTCCAGGCAGGTCATTGTGGCCAGTTCAGAGGACAGCAGCTCCAGACGCCACAGCTCTGTACACAACTGTGGCTCGACCACTGATCCCCTTTACCCTCACAAGTACCCGACATCCCACCACCACCCAACTACCCCCACATACAAGGTAGAGAGGTATCATGATGCTGAACCTCTTTTCTTCTCTGTCTCCATTTGTATTCATGGGGTGTGGTGGCATCAGCGGTCGGGAGTGTTTCTCCTTTTAGTTTGGGTGTGTTGAGACGTAACAGCTTCATGTTTTCTTCCAACAGGCCGGTGAAACTCCACCCAAATCCTGCCCTCGACAGGGTACCAGCCAGACATGTGGACGGCTCAACTTTGACTGAAGCACAGACTGTATTTTTTGATTGAAAAATTCAGTATTTACCAAAGTTTTCTAATTCAGTGTTACTACAGAACGTGAACCAGAACTTAAACTGTCTCTCAGGAAAACAGTGAAGTGATAAAATACAGATTAATGAATTAGTAAAAACTTTTTATACCCTAAATCTTGTTTTTTGTGCATTTCTCTGTATATTTTCTACATGTACATATTTTTATTTTATTTTACACACACTGTGTATTTTTTTAAAACCATGTGCAAGATTTTTAAAGTCTGTACTGTGTGAAGTGGGTGAGATGTGAAACCAGTCCTACAGGGCTGTTGAGTGGTGTGTCCTCGCATTGTCTTTCCAGTTTCACTGCCTGCAGATTCACCTGGTGACTCAGAGGAAGCTGGATGGAGCTGTTAATAGTTTGAACTTTGTATTTTTAACTCTGTGCCACTAGGTTTTAATTTTTAAAAATATATATTTGTATGAAAACTGCGTTTTTCTCTTGTATTTTATTGCCCGAAGAGTCTGATTTGCCCGAGCTTTTTTCTGGTGCGCGTCTTTACGCAGTTGGAGAGCTTTTACGCACAAGAGAAACTGCTTTGTTTAGTTGTTTTGTTTAGGAGGACTGTGGTGAATTGATTTGAAGAAGTGATTTAAAGGAGGACTCCTTCGTGGACATGCGCGCGGCGCGTCTGACGCACCTTTTATTGTGTTAAAGACGCACGAGAGCGCAGGTGAGGAGCTGAAACTTGGAGACGCTGTGGACCTCTGTGGATTTATAAACCTTTAGTCTGTGTGGAATAAAGAAACAACATGAGCAAAACCAAGAATAAAAGCGATAATAAGACGGAAAAACAGTTGGCTGCGGAGAAAGAGCAGTTTGGAAAACAACAGGTAAGTAATTATGTTTTTAATCAAATTAAACACCGATTGCGTGTGTGGTTTTATAGTTTGTTAAATTCGGCTAACTGAAGCCTCGTTACCTGTTCACATTTGATGACTTTTAATATTTTTAGACGGCACACTACCAGAATATCAAATGTGAAGCTAAAACCAACAAAAATAAATTTAGTATTTCAGTGAAAATATTGTAAACTTTAATTTAATTTGAGTTGAAGAAGGTTTTGCCTTCTTGGTTTGGGTTTAAATCCAACTTCGTCTTTTTGTTTTTATCTAGAGGTCTCATCAGTTTCCGCCAGCAGCAGCCTGACATGTTGTTGACTTGTAGGGAAGTTGAGCTGTTTTAAGAACGAGTCCTGACGTCTGTTGTCTCTTTTGTTTCAGCTCCACAGCATCAGCAAGTGTGTCGCCACCGCTGAAACGCCACCTAAAGAGAAATATGTGCGCAGTATCCTTTTATAGGCAACTTGGGCTTGTTACTGACAAATCATTTCAGTCTACAGACATACCAGCAACTTTGTGAAGCTCTACTTTGAGCAGAATGTGCTGTCATTGTTGGAGCTTTGTTAATTTGGTAAACACAAACATACATCTGAGGTTGATGGGAATGTTTGGAAAGCTTTGTGGTGCTTAAGTCACCTGGGGGAAGTTAGCCTTCAGGGGTTTCTGCCAGAAAGTTTTTGTAACACGTGGTTAATGTTTATTTTTTATCCAAACCATGATATTTTCATAAACTTAAAGGTAGAATATGCAGGATTTGTCCGTTGCACTTTTTAAATGCACCAGAAAGATGAGCCACATTTCCACAGCAGGAACTTTCCCCATGGACTTGGAGGAACACAGTGCGTTTCCACCACAGGGGCCAGGGTCTAAATAAAAGTCCCGGAGACCTTATTTTACCTACCAAAAAGTCGCAGAGTACAACAGCTCCAATAATTACAGGAACTTTGGGTTAATTAAAGGGACAGTTCACAAAACAAAACAGACCTAACAAAACAAAAACCACACAAAAGACGTAACAAGACAAAAAAGATAGAAAGGAAGATTTGACTGTGGAGAGGAGGTGAGATTCAGCTTTGTGCAGAAGCAGTTGGTAGAAACGTCCTTCAGAAGGAGACTTTTTACATTTATACTTTGAGTACTTCTCAGAGCTTGTACTTTTTCACTTTTACTTGAGTAAAGAAGTTGAATCAGTTCTTTTACTTTTACCAGAGTATCTTCTACTTCTACTTGAGTAAAGAATGTGTGTACTTTTGCAAGAGCCACGCTTGTAGCATGATTAGAAATCAAACAGTTCCTTTGATAATCGCGTCCTGATGTACTGAACCTGCCGAGTTGGGCTCGTTTCCACCACAGTTCACCTTGTGCATTAGTATGTTAGAGTTTCCTTGACGCAGCTGTGCAGCTATCATCATGGGAACATACAAGGAGGCTGGAGCCACCACCTTCTGGTCCTACGTCCTGAACCTGCCGCTGTCCAGCAACTCCATGGTCAGCTGGAAGTTCTGCTACCTGCTGCACAAAGTGCTCCGCGACGGACACAAAAATGTAGGTTCTCACTCACACGTCCCCTCAATTTACTCGCTTACCTCTGCTTTTTTAAAATTTCTGTTTCATTGTGGTGACGTGTAATCTCTCTCTTGTTTCTGTCTGACCTGCAGTCCGTCAGAGATTCTCACAGATACTGCCGCAACGTGAAAGATATGGGCACTCTGTGGGTGAGTAGGGATGGAAGAAGAACTCAGATCTTTGACTTAAATGCACCATTTCAAGTTAAACTGCTGCATTCATTATCTAGGACAGTGAGGTGAATTATCTTTGGAAATTGTCTGCACTGGGAGTGAGATAGAATTTATGGATACACTTAAAATTCGCTTCCTTGATATTTTTTTAAAATATAAAACCTTGTATAAGTTACTGCAGTGAAGCTTAGATGAGTGAGATCCAAACAAATCTGCAAAAGATTCCTGTTAGAATTTTAATTTGTGTATGAAATTACAGGGATGAAACACATTTCCTATTTTTAAGTTGATCACATTCGCTGTAAATAAAGATGCATGTCAAAATATTACGAATACGAGAGCTGCCATCTTGCCCTGGTGACGTCATTTTGAGCAGAAGTCTGTGCAGCAGTGAGCAGGAGGAGCTGCAGTATCGAGGTCCCGCCCACACAAGCGGCTGAGTCTATCATAAGCAGAGCTCAGCTGTCAATCATGACGTTTTTATAGCATCAAATAATAAATAAAAAACAAACTTATCAACTTATCAATCACCAGTGTGATAAGCACTTTGATTTTTTTTTTAATATGGCCCATGTCCCATTTGCTAACATAGAGGGGGCGGGGTTTGTGACTTATACTGCAGCCAGCCACCAGGGGGCGATCATGTCACGTCATCCATCTTTATACATGTCAATGGTTTGAGACCTGATATAAATTTGCTCTGACTTTTTACACTCTTATCTTTTTTATTTTGTGTTGTGCAAATAAACAAACAAAATTAAAACTGACAAATTATATCTTAATTTTTCTTTTTTCTTTCAGGGAAACTTGCACGATCGATACGGCCACATCGTTGCCCTGTATGCCAAATACCTCTGCCACAAAATGGAATTTCATTCAAAGGTAACACATGATTTGTTTTATGTTTTATATCATGATACGTGTAAAACTCAGAATGATAACACCCAAAAAACTTCACAGCACAAAGTGATCCCAGGAAACCTGGAGGCCAGTGATGAGACTCTGGACAGGGAAGCTGGAACCGACATGACCAGAGTGTATGTTTTCAACCCACACCTGTCTGCCACATTAAATACAGTGTTTCTCATTAAATATGCAGTAAAATATGTTTCATAAACATGTTTTTTTAAATATATTATAGGTTAGATATGACACAGGAACTGTTGGATTGCCTGGATGCTGGACTGAAGATGTCTGAGACCGGTGAGTCCTCTCTACATATTCTAATTCAGTGTTAATATTTGGGGGATTGTATGAGGTCGTTATCTATTCTCAGTGTTTTACCTACGGTAGACGTGATCTCGGGTTTGGAGAAGCTTATCTTTTAATTTAGCTTTGATATTTCTTTCTTATGTGAAGCTCTGGCTCAGCTGGATGCCAACGGGGCCAAATCCACGACTCCAGCCGGACAGTGCAGGCTGACTCCTCTGATTCCCCTCATACTGGACTGCAGCTTCCTCTACCACTTCTCCGTCCTGTTATTGTTCAAACTTCACAGCCGTGAGTGACAAACAAATATGATTTTATTAATTTTAACCTTGTGTCAGATCAAACCTTAAATCTATCATGTGCTCTGGTTTGTAGGCATCGCTCCAGATGTTCTTCTGGGACATCGAGAGCGCTTCAGAGATCTGTTTACAGGGTAGGTTATCAGTATTAATCTGCAAAAGCACACTTTTATATCTCTCACATGTTCTGTCAGTGACAGCTTTGTTTTCGTCTGCAGCCTCACACAGTTCTTCGACAGAGCCAGAGAAATGGAGTTCTTTAAAAGTGTCATCCAGATCCCAGATCTCCCAGATGTAAGCAACAGGTTTACATAAATGTTTCCACGTGTGCATACGTTTGTTTTGTGGTTTTCCATCATGCATTTTTTTTTTATTACGACCCCACAGGCTCCTCCAAACTTCCTCCGTGCCGCAGCCCTGGGTGAATATAAGAAGGCGGTGGTGGTGATGCCAAACGAGGAACGTCATGACGAGCAAGAGGTGCAACCAGAGTTCAGGGAAGAACCACAGATGCCACAGGTACGCTTACACGCAAATCAAACTATAAATAATATTTCCCACCTCTTGGCTAACATTTCTTTTTTTTTTTTCATGGCAGTACTATTTGCTGAGCCAAATGGCAGCACCTGATCCTTCGTTTGAGCAGAAGGAAACGGAGAACGACAGTCTGAAGAGAGAGCTGGAGGTGCTCAAACCGGAGCTGCAGCTCATCAAGACTGAGGTAGGCTCGGCGTCCTGGTGTCACAGCGGTTTACAGCAGAGGTTCCCACCTTTATCACTGAGCAAACTGACCGCCGCTGACATATTTTATAGATATTACAAATTATATTCAGTGCATAACAATAACAGTACAAACAGTCAACCAAAAATAGTGACAGAATAGCTGCAGAAAGTTTGTGTAAAACGAGCGATTTGGATGAATTTGGATTATTTCATGTGAATATTGCATTTGAGGTGATTTTCCTGTTATTTTTAGGAACTTAGGAACTTTTTATGCAATTTTGTAATTGTATAATTGTACAGGCCTGACCACCAGGCCAAAAAATATCCATCTATCCAGAATCATCAGTCAATCATTTGCATTTGATCTGCGTTTCATACACACTGTCTTCATGATGTGCTAATGTTTTCATAGGTTGCACAACTTTTTTGTCTACAACAAATGCAACACATCAAGTCATCCCCTCTTTGTGATGCAGTAGCTGTATGACATCTTGGGTGCAATTTCCAGTTGCTAACTGCACATTTCCAGTGTAATCTGTTCAATAAAGGTGAAACACACCCCCCTTGTTCCTCCTCTCCTCAGGCTCAGCGGTGTGTAACTGAGCTAAAGGCTCAGGTGAATCGTCTGGAGGCCGAGGTCGAGGACCAGCGCACCCACAAACAGATGGCCATGGTGGAGAACGAACACCTGCGGATGGAGGTGGAGGCTCTGCGCTGCGCTAATGTCGCCAGTGTCGGCGCTCAGATCGGATTCAAGGAGGCAGACAGTGAGTACGCAGATTTAAGTTCAGGTGAAACAGTCATACGAATGTCGCTGAATGTTGCTGAGTTTCCGTGTCGTCTTCATCTCGTCTTCGTCTCCACGCAGCTCGAGCTCAGGCAGCAGAGCTTCGCTTCACTCAACTCAAAGAGAGACACGCAGAGCTGATCACCAGTCACGCCGACTTGATGAAGAAGGTAAACTGACATTTGACATGTCGTTTCTCAGAATGTCAAAATGTTTCCTACAGTGAGTTTTATAGTTATTCAGAGATTGTGTGTTTTTGCAGAACGCAGACACAGTGAAGCTGCTGTCGAGTACAAAACACGGCCAAGACGATTTGCTGAGAGTCAAACAGCAGCTGGAAAACGAGCTGGAAAATCTACGACACGAGAAGAGAAACACGGTGAGATGTCATCGACTTGTTTCAGACATCACAGCTAATAACACCTCCTGATATGATCTGTTTCAAACAGAACAGCGTGTTGTGTTAATAGACAAAGACTGTGTGAATATTGACTCCTCCGTGTCTCCTCTTCCTGATCAGATGAATCAGAAGCAGCAGGAGGTTGATCACCTGAGCAAAGAACTACTGGAGCAAAGAGCAGAGCTGGCTCTCCTTCGCAGCACTCTGGAAAATAAAGAGATGGTGAGACTAAATGTGTACTTTACTTTCCACCACTGTTTGCAGCTTTATTTAGCGAATCATCTTTTATTTACTCACACGTCTCTGTTCCGGTTTCTTTCAGGAGGGGTCTCAGGTGAGCAGCAGCCTGGCGGCTCTGCAGGCGGAGCGGGACGTGCTGCTTCGCTCTGCCAGAGAGAAAGACGCCGAGATTTCCTCGCTGAGACAGCAGACGCAGCAGCAGCAGGGCAGTCTGGACCTGGAGAGAGACAGACTCAACCGAGAGCTGGAGGCTCTGAGAGCTCAGCTACAGCAACAGGTACACACTGATGACACCGCAACTTTATGGAAAGGAAATGTGCACGTAGAGCCACTCTGAGGGCTGTTGAGAATATCTTTAAACCGAACACAGTACAACTTAGGAAGGTTTAGGTGTAGATGTGTTTCTTCTCATCTGAACCCTCTAGTCCTCTCAGATGGTTTGGATCAAGTTTTAAGAAAGCAATATTATAATATAAACTTGCCTTTGTGCAGCTCACCATCAATGCAGAGCAGAAGTTGGAGATCGACAGGCTGAAACGAGAGCTGGACTCGACACGAGCAGAACTGTCACGTGCAAACAGCGCCCTGCAGAGCAAAGAAATGGTGGGAATATTTCTACTGACTTTTCTGACATCGTCTACGAGTCCTCTTATATTTGTAAAACACTGATTGATGTTTTGATCCTCAGAGTGGCTCCCAGCTGAGCAGCTCGCTCGCCGGGCTGCAGGCGGAGAAGGAGGTGCTGCTGCGCTCGGTGAGGGAGCAGGAGGCCGAGCTGAACTCCCTCAGACAGCAGGCTCACCTCCACCACAGCTCCCTGGAGCAGGAGAGGCAGAGGAGCAGCATGGAGCTGGGAAGCCTCCACGCTCAGTTACAGCAACAGGTGCTGCACTCCCTGTGTTCACGGCTGCACGGTGAAGCTTTCATGAGTTTTTAGTGGTTGGTTACTGATCAATGTGTGTTAAATCAGGCCTGTCGAGAAGGCGAGCTGGCCCAGAAGCTGCAGGAGGAGCAGTTCTCTCTGCTGCAGTGTGCTGTGGTGGAGGCTGAGGGCATCATACTGGACGCTGTGGCCAAACTGGACGACCCCATACACGTCTGCTGCATCAGCTCACCTGGTAAAAACTCTTCCATTATCTTATCCTCCAAAAAACTGACTCATTACACTGAATTTATACCAAATCAATAATAATTATTACAGATTATTTAATAAAATATGTCAGATCATAATGAAAACTGCATATCACAAGTTCCCAAAATTCCCAGGTTGACGTCTTTATATTTGTTTCTTTTGTCTTGTCTTGATTTTACGGAAAGTAGAGCTGCAACGATTAACTGATTTATCAATTATTAATCTATCGTTAAATTAATCACCAACTATTTTGATCATCAATTAATCGATTTCAGTGATTTTTAAAGAAAAAAAGTCAAAATTCTTTCTTCCTCTCTGACAATAAACTGAATATCTTAACACTTAACACTTATAACACTGATTGACATTTTCTGACATTTTAGAAAAAACAACTATTAATAGATGAATCGAGAAAACAATCGACCGTTTTTGCAGCCCTGGTCGCGTATGGTAAATTCATTGAATAGCTACATTTCAGTGTGCAGTACTGATATGCTGCAGGCTTTGTGATGAGAAAACAAGCGTGTGATTGATCTCGCTCCTTTAAACAGAATTAAACTCGCTGAAGTGATTTTGCACAGATTTGTGAAGCCTGAAACCTACTTTAATTTTTTTGTAGATTGAGCTGCTTCTCTCTGTTGAGCAGAAAAGGGTTTGAACCTGGAGTTGCTAAATGGGAGGTTGAAATAAAGTGTTGTAAATATGTTTTTTCACACCATTTCTCTTTCTGTTTTTCAGATTATTTGGTGAATCGAGCTGAAATCACTCTGGGTTCAATAGACAAGATGCAGCAGAGTCACTCGGTCTATCTGGGAAACAGGAACGGTGAGTTGAGTTGTGTGTGTTCAGGTATCGATGTGGAGTATCTTAGATGATGATGAGTGTTTTTAATGCTCCTCTTTTCTTTCTAGATGCCAGTGGTTTGTTGAGAGCGGTCACTCAGTTCTCCCACCTCGCTGCTGACACCATCGTCAACGGAGCGGCGACGTCTCACTCTGCTCCCACCGACCAGGCCGACCGTGAGAGAGACACACTTACACTGTACCTGTTAGATATGTTAAACACATTATAAAGCACAAACAGTGAGCATTCACTCCTGTTTGTTTGTCTCGTGCAGGTTTAACTGACAGCTGTCGGGACTGTGCCAATAACTGCCTTCAGTACCTGAGGGATCTGAAGCTTCAGGCCAGTTTACCGAGAGCGGATCCGTCTGCGGTTCGCTACAACGTCCAACGCCTCCTCGCTTTGGGACAGGTGAGACAGGTTTTATCATAATCAGGGTAGCAGTAATTAATTCTGGTTTCCAGATCGCATACTTCTTCTTTCAACTTTTAGTCTGTACAGCAGCTGTCCTTACAGAGTATGCACTGTTGCATGCAGCACACACACAGCTGGGACAGCCTACTTCGTCTTAATACTGAAGCTTGAACTTTGGCCTTCATGCTCAAACATCTGTTGCAGTCTGGAATGCAGCATCAGTGAGCTGTCATCTGTCTGTGCTCTCTGTGGCTCGGTCGATGTGACGTCATTTTCTCTGTGCAGAAAAACATGCTGGCTTGCATACCGCAAAATGCAACTGGATGCAGCAGAACATCCTGGTATTTTTTATCAAACTACATTTGACATGCTGTAATAATAATAATAATAATAATAATAATAATAATGTACAACAATATTTTGGGACATACTAAATCTTTTTATGGAACACTAAGTAGTATGGCAGAGTTAAAAATTACGTCAGCTTCACTGTTAGATCATAATGTTCTGCAAAAACACTTTTCTGACCTTTATTCAACACCATAACTTAAGATTGTGACCATTTTTCACATTGAAACTGTGCTGTGTATCAGTCTTCTGTGCTGCAGTTGAAGACGTGTGTGAAGGATCCATGTTTTAGAATTTTTTGCGGCAACATCCATATCTGAAGCATTTCAGTCGACCACGAGCTCACTGGTTTTGCTGATATTGAGCTTCATGTGATTTATAGCGGCCAAGCCTCAAACTTAGAGCCACTGAAGGGCTGCATAGACGGGCTAATAACTTAGTTGACGCGTGTCCCACTTCTTCATCATTGATTTTTATGGATAATTTATTGCTCACATTGCTGGTCTTCATTGTGTTACATGCAAGAATCCAAAATCAGTGTTCATCAAGATCCTAACTTTACCTGGCCTGGCGTGTCGACGTAGCAGTCAAAAACTATTCACACTCCTCCACACCTGTCACCTGACGAAAGGTTCCTACCTAAGTAGACATGTGACCCAAAACACAAAGGTGACACCTAGTGGACAGCTTAGTGTCCTACAAACATACATACATGTTGTTGCACCATGTGAGAAAGTTTTCTGTCACTGTACATGTCAATATAGTGTTAACTTCCATTTTTACCAAAAAATACAGTTAATACCTCTTTATTAAATTCCTTCTTCTACATATATTAAATGAGATATAAACAGCAACTTGACTGGTTTTTAACTAGTTTTGCACCCACAGCCTGAACTAATCTTATATTAAAATATAAAATATATAATATAATATCTGTTAGTGGAACTTTTTGGCAGGTTTCTGTGAGTACTTGACCTCTCAGTGTTTGCTGCTGTGTCTCTGCTGTAATTGATGTTTAGGATCTGCGTCCAAAAGGGCGAGATGTGCTGAAGGAGGAGCTGGGGTACGTGGTGGATAAAGAGATGATCGCCACATCAACGGCCATTGAAGAAGCCGTGCTGCGGATGGACGTAAGGACGCTCACACATCGTGACGTTACGGACCTCACTTTGACTCGGTGATGCTCAACATTTCTGTTTCGATCTGTGTTTTTCAGGAGATTCTGAATCAGGCAAGGAGAGACACCACTGGAGTTAAACTGGAGGTCAACCAGAGGTGAGACGAAGACGGTATCATCCTGCAATTATTAATTTTTTAATCTGTTCTCCGTCACTTTCTTACCTACAATCTGTGTGATTTTCTTCTGTTTCATCACAGCATCCTGGGATCCTGTTCAGACCTGATGAAGGTAAGAAGTTCATCTTCTTTCTTTTAACACATTTCTACAAACTCATGATTCATTTTCACTCAGTATTTCTTCTGCTCTGCTCTTTTCTCTGCAGGCTGTTCACATGCTGGTTACAGCTTCTACTGACCTGCAAAAAGACATCGTGGAAGGAGGCAGGGTGAGTCGATGTGACACCTAAAGTTCAGATTACAAGACAGAGTCAGATCTTCTCCCCAGCTCATATTAATCAAACTTAGAATTAAGTCTTAAGAGTTGATTTAGGAGCAAAAAAGTAGGAAAAATAAGACATATTTTCATTTATTTACAAGTAACATCTTTAAACTTTTAAAAACAACAAACCCTGAAAGTTATAAGGAGGCTGAACAAGAGCAAGATGATAATTATTTATTTTCTTAGAAATTTATCATAGTATTTCTGTAAAACAGAACATTACAGTCATTAGAATTTAATTAACATTTTAATTAATCGTACTTATTGTAATACATTTGTTATTCATGGCTGGGAGGTGTCGTGGGATTTTCCGATCTTTTTTTCTCCTAAAAATGACCATTATTTTGAAAAGTCACATAACTATTTAAGAAATTGTCACTCTTATTATCGATATGGGTAAAATTGTAGCAAACAGTGTCTTTATCATATCAAATTTAAAAAGTCTGGTATTACATATTGCACGTATAAATACCGACACGTCTGTATTTGTTCCTCCTGTAGGGGGCAGCGTCTATTACAGAGTTTTATGCCAAAAACTCTCGCTGGACTGAAGGACTCATCTCTGCCTCCAAAGCTGTGGGCTGGGGCGCCACTCAGCTGCTGTAAGTATCAGTACAAACACACAGATTATTAGTTATATGACATCTGAATATCAAACTGTATAATGAACTTCACCTTTTTGCTGTCAGAGACTCAGCTGACCGGGTCGTGGGTGAAAAAGGTACATATGAGGAGCTCATCGCCTGTTCACATGAGATCGCTGCGAGCACCGCGCAGCTCGTCGCTGCCTCGAAGGTACAAACTCAAAGTCAAAACCTTAAACCTTCATCTTAAAATCCAGGCAAAGATCTGCATGAAAAAACATGAATGAAAAACTGTTTGTTTGTGTTTTACAGTGACAGTAACTTTAATTTCTGTATCTGACCTCCACCCATGTTATATATCATTAAATGTTCTTAAATTCTCACAAGTGCTGCTGTGTTTTTACTATAATTTCAGGTGAAGGCTGATCGTAACAACAAGAAGCTGTACACACTGCAGCAGGCCTCACGTCACGTGAACGACATGGCCGCCGTGGTCGTCACCTCCACCAAACACGGGCAGCGGCAGATCTCTGACCAAGGTGAGAGCAACTGTGGGAACAGTCAACTGGCTTTGATTGTTTTTTAGCCACTTGGGGGCAACAGAAACAAGCTGTGAGCACAATACTGACATATTAACATGTAATGTTAAATTGATTTTAGGGCACACTGCTAAAATAATATTGATTAGAGCAGGTTTAACTGTGTGATGTGTTTACAGGTGCGATGGATTTCTCTGGCATGTCTCTGATCAAGCTGAAAACTGAGGAGATGGAGGCTCAGGTGAGGCTTTCATGTCCCAACAATTATCATTTTATTCTGTGTATTTTTTGTTGATTAAAAGTACTTGACGCTGCTGTTCTGTGTGGATCTCTCAGGTGAAGGTTCTGCAGCTGGAGAGTCAGCTGGAGCAGGAGCGAGTCCGTCTGGGGGAGCTGAGGAAGAGGCACTACGAGCTCGGCGGCTCCGGGAGCGCTGAGGCCGAGGACGGAGCCGACAGCTTCCCGCCGCCGCCGCC
>JAJHUR010082725.1:0-11306 GCA_027495735.1 Lutjanus campechanus
ATAAGCTCAGACTTAGAAAAACTTGAGTACTGATGCAGAGTTGGCATTTTATTATCTGACAGGTAAACAGCTTATGATTTCACTATCGAGCACACAAGCTTGCCGGCTTATGTTTGATGCAAAACAGCAAACATCAGCATCACAGTCAGTAACATTTTACATACGTCCGGTGATGTTTTCATTTTGTGGTGTCTTTCTAGCCATGTGCCAGTTCACAGGAGTAAAATATACAGATAGTGCTGTGGCACCACCACACAAGAGTCAGTTTGTACATTGCGTAAGTATATATGTGGTACTTTCCTGTGCAAATGTAGCAAGGTTTTAGATCTAATCTCCAAAGCCCCTCCTTTGTTCCTTTTTGCCTCAGACACACGATATATTTTCCCCACAAAGGGTTTGTTCTATCAGTTCATCAATAAAAAGTGTTATGTCTTTGGAGATTTACTACATCAGATTGTCCGTATTGGCCAATCACAGTTGAGTATTAAACACAGCCATGGAATAAAAGAAGAACAAATGGTGCCCGGGGCACTTTTACATGTTATAACAAGTCAAAAAGCTAGTCCAAGGAAACTGAACGAGTCTATTTTCCTCTCTGTCTGTCTGTCTGTCTGTCTGTCTGTCTGTCTGTCTGTTCCTCTCTGTCTGTCTCCCTCACACACACAAACAACTGGGGAAAGTGGAAGAATGCAGGGCTGTAGGCTAGGGGATTAAATCAGCCATCAGGGAAGAATTTGCATGTTTGAGCTTTTACAACTGTTGCTGTGGCCGCTGCTTTAGAGAGACAGACAGAACTGTTTATAGATTTTTTTTCTTTTTACTTCTTAACAACCTCAGAGCAATTTCCATATATTTAACACATCTAATAACTTAGCCTCAGAACTGGAGGCATTTCATAAAGGAAGCTATTAAAGATGTGTATGTTTGTGTCTGTGTGTGTTCAGTGTTAAATTTGGCTGCCAGACAGACATCCCCATCGGGGACAGTTAAGGTAAAGCTGAAAGCTGAGTTGAAAGTTGAAACGGGGCTTAGTGTGAAAAGCTTGAGTGAGTCTAACAACCTCAACCCATTCCAGACAATTCAGCCTAATTCAAGCCTCAAGACTGACTTGAAGAGAAAGTTATGCACTTGATGCACATTAGGGCTGCAACAATAAGTTGATTCATCCATTATTCTGTCAAAAGAATTGGCAACTATTTTAATCATTTTTCAAGCAAAAATGTGTCACTCTTTTCTGGTTCCAGCTCCTTAAATGTAAGGATTTGCTGCTTTTCAGTGTCAATCATAACAACAAATGAAGAGACTTCGGGTTTTGAACTGTTGGTTGGACAAAAGCAATTTCAAGACATAGGCTGTGGGAAATTGTAAGAAGCATTTTTCAGAGTTTTGACTAGAGCTATAGGTTGACAGACAGATATTATCTGCCCAATATTGGCCTATCACAGGTATATCAGTCTATATTGTTAGCTATATGTTGTCTGATAGGCTAGTTTTATAGTGTATTTGTGTTTTTTTAATTGATAATTATGTTTAATCATTAAAAATAGCAATTAAAGATCTAATTTTGGTTATATATATTGATATCAGAATTGTTTTACTCCATATTATTGGCATCGGCATAGGACCAAAAAAATCCCTAGTTTAGACATTTTATAGACTAAACAATAGACTAATCAATAAATCATGAAAATAACTGTCAGATTACTCAATAAGAAAAATAATCTTTGGCTGCAGCCCTATTACACATATGAGGACTAAAATATTAAAGGGAAAACGACAAAGGTTGATTTATACAAAGACACAGAGAACCATGGCACTGGAAGCACAATATAGACGACTAGTGAGTCCAGTCTGGGGTAAACACAGGTGTTACTGATCATACTAATTAAGTCTCATTCACTTTGAGTGTAGCAGAGACTTTCCAGTGAACCAACATGCACGATAGCAACACCCTGACTCCATGTTGAGTATTTTCTTGATTAAGTGATTAGTTGTTTCATCAAGAAAATGTCAGGAAATTGTAAAAAAATGTCCATCAGTGTTCCCCAAAGCCCAAGATGACGTCCTAAAATGTCTTGTTTTGTCCACAACCCAAAGATATTCAGAAAACATTCACGTGTAAGAAGCTGAAAAGCTTAAATCGATAAATCACAGTAGTTGACTATTAATTTTAAAGTCGATTAATCGTTGCAGCTCTGTGCTACCCTACAACAGGACTACTGTGTAAAAGGTCTTAAGCTTGGTCAGGAGAGGCCTTTTTCATAGCAGACAGTCTGACTTTTCAGCACAGGTGTAACTAATAACATTAACCATGGCTCTGATCTGTTCAAGCGTCCTATTAAGTCAACACAGTGTGACAGTGACCCACCACGCTCAATATCAGGAGCCTGAAACTGATGCAGCTGATTGGAATTTAGGCATGATTAATTTTATTATTTACACCTGTCCTTTTCCAACTGTGACATGACAAAATGTCTTGTGTAAAGATGGTATATTATTAATTTGAAGAAAAGGAAACTGTTCATAAATTTGATGCCCTTTGATACTGTACTGAATTATCACTCATCCCTATTTACATTACATTCAAATGACACCAACTGTGTCATAATGTTGGTGTTCACAGCACAGTGGTAATGAGTGACTGCTGGAGAGGAACATCGTGTCTCAGACTGGCAGGTACATCTGTAACACAAACTGGTTGAGCTGAGTGAAGCAAAGCCTCAACACAGACCTGTCTGAGATTAGGCTAATGTGGAGGGATGTGCTTCCATTGTAACACACAGGTCACATTTATTTACACCTGCTCTATAGAAGAGATTTTCCTGAATTACTGGAGTAAGCCTGGTGTAACTGGTTCTTTTTCTTTGTGAAACACTCCTCTGGACTGAACAGGTCCAGTAACTTGGGCCGCACATCGCTAATGGTTGTTTACTGAGGCCGGCCGGCCTGCCGCTGTGTTGTGTGTTGTTGATCTCTCTCCTGCTCTCTCTGCAAATATGTGTTTTCTAGCCGTGGGGTTCTGATGGGGATTCTGTCATTGCTGCACAGCGGGCCTGAAAACAATGAGGCAGTGTTGTCTGAGATGTCACTCTTCTCTCTCTCTCTCTCACAATCAAATGCCAGCGTGCACACGTCTGAATAGCGGCACACCAACCACGACATGCTAAATGTACATTTGATGTAGCTGGCCTCAGGATGTCTGCAAGTTTTATCAAGCCAGAATATCTACAGACCTATCAGAAAACAACTTATTTCTTATAGGAAATATTTTGAATTTTATGTTCTGTATTTAAAACACAATACAGCAACAAGAATGGTCTTATTTTGGCTTCTAGGGCAGGGTATCATTTGAACTTTTTTTGGAACTAGAGCAAATTATCTGATTTCAGCTTCCCAAATGTGAATATTTTTTGTTGTTTCTTTGGTCTTCCATGACATTAAACTAAATATCTTTGGGTTGTGGACAAAACCGGACATTTGAGGACATCACCTTGGGCTTTAGGAAACAGTGATCATCAACATTTTTGACCATTTTCTGTTGTTTTATGTCAAACAACTAGTTGATTACTTGAGAAAATTACTGACAGATTAATCAATAATGAAAATAATCGTTACTTGCAGCCCCATCGTGATACCAGATGAGATATATATAATATATAATTCAAAATAGGCAAAATTATGATTTAAAACAGTTGTTAATGATTGATCAATAATAATCACTGTTAAGAATTTAACCAATTTAAAATGTAGTAATTGATAATTAACTGACAATCTCATTTGACATCATTTTGTCTGGCAGAGGTATTTAATGAATAAAAAAATGTAAAACTTGAAGTCAAAATGAGAAAAAAAAAGAAAAATGTGTGTTTTGTATCTTATTGATTATTAATGGTTATTAATGATTGTTAGCCTTATCAGCTACTGGTTAAGAAAAATGCACAAAATCTGCAACCCTACAAAAAGGATCTATCTGTTACCTGTTTTCTGACACCAGCTGATACCAAATTGACATTTGGTGACACTCGATGCTACATACAGGACATTTCATTCAGCACCAAACAAATACTGAGGTTCACTATGCAGCTGTACAGCACTGTGTACACATAATGAAAGAGGTGCCAAAATGTCATATGGATTTGAGCGTAGCATGATTTGGGGACGATGGGATGACATTATAATAACCTATGTAGGCATGGCAGTGATATTAAAACAAATGTCACTACATATGCCTTAGAGAAACCTTTCACCACCTGATAGCCTTTAGTCAAGGTCTTTGCCATTACACAGTCATGACCGCATCAATGAGTAAATCCTCAAGTGCATCTGCTAATCTACTCCACCTGCTTCCATGAGGAGCTCTAACTCAGCAGCAAAAGCATAAAGACGGGAGCTTTGCAGGTACATTTGAACCTGTTCATATTACAGCCTCGAAATCACATGTGACAGATGTTAACAGTCAGAACAGGTCTGGCAAAGGGAGTCATAAAGCCTTTCCACTCAGACAGAGAAAGCAAACGAGGAAACCGGTTTGGAAAGGGATAATGACACGATAGTCAAATTCAGTGGTGCTAAAAGATAGCATTCAATCAAGAACGAAAGGTCAGACTTCTGCAGTATGGCAAAACACTTCTCAACTAAGTAAGGATGATTCAAGACCCCAGCATCAGCCCGTCAGGGTTTATTTTGCAATAATAACCTGCTCACTGTACATTATCTCATTTATTACATCACTACTTAGTAAAAAAAAATTAAAAAATAAAATAAATTGACACAAAATATTGATGAAAAATGAATTCATTTTTTCCACTTAGTCCTCTAGAGGTTACGATCAGAACCGTCTCCATAGCAATGGTATGTTATTCATAGCAGCAGCCTTCTATTCAGAAATAACAGACCATAGTATGCCGTAATTGACCAATCAGATTTCAGTATTCAACAAAGCCATGCAATAACACTGGATAATGCATTAGTAGAAGAACACAGCGTATCATTAAAAACAGTGCGAGCTACTGATGTGACGAGCCAGATAATGTTTGTAGTGCCTTCTAGACAGCATGTGATCTGTGTCTAAGTGCAACGCATCGCTTTGAGATGCATATCTCCTGTCAACAAGACGTCAGAAGAGTATTTGTGGCTTTATATCTCAGCCATGAACACAGTGATGCCTCACTAATCGAGCCAAACAGGGTCCAAGATTCTACAGTGACCCAGGTCTCATACAGTGGACCATTTCAAATACAGTAGAAACCACTTATAGTGATCACGGTTACAGTGATCAACTGTTTATATGGAACAAAAGCTTGGGACAGAAGTATTCCTATACAAATGCTGTTTAAAGACATAATGCAACACTTCACTAAAAAACAAGGTATAGACTCCGAAACATAATTTATTTCAATCATCACTTATGACCCACAAGAAGTTTGTGGTGGTGGTTATATCTGCAGAGACTCACCCCTCTGCCTATATTTCTCATTATTTTGCTGTGCTCAAGACACTTTACCAACCCAAAACACTGATATTTGACCTTCCTGGGAATGAGACTCAACAATCAACTATCCTGATAGTTGATTTCCTGATAGTAATCAAGTAGACTTTTTCCATTTTGGGTCTTTTCATACATGACAAAATACGGGGGAAAAAAGATTTATAACAATGGCAATTCCATTTTTTACACCCATGATACTGTGCTTTGCCTCACAGTAACCCGTCTGCTCTCGGCTGGCTACCTGTGGCTGACGCTTTGTGTGCACACTGAAATACTGCAGGGAAAAAGAGTTGTTTTCCCAGAGAGCTTATGACAGACTGTCAACAACAAGCCAACGAGATGCAGCAGTCAAACTACAGCAAGCTAAAGGCCTATTTTACATACAGTACTGAACTCTATTATAGTGTATTTGAAATATACACTGTATTTGAATTTGAAACACATTTGAAACAGCTGTGCTGTATTTCAACACAGTAAATAAAATTTCAGTCAACAGCAAAACCGTCCATTCTATCACTTTATATTCATGTAATAAATGTAAATGTCAATAAGATGGTAACTTGCATCACCAAAGAAAAACAAAAAAACTGTTATTATCTGCTGATAGTGATCAATTTGACCTGCACAGACATGATCACTATAAGACATGTCCTCTGTATAGGGATCTTTAGAGATGCTACAACATCAGTTGCTTCACCCTCGCTTTCCCAACAGAGGGCTGCTGTTCAGACATGCAGTGTGTACAGTGCAGTTCTGGTGCAATGCACTGAAGAGAGATACTAAGTACTCCAGCATTCCTCTCTACACGCCCACACTAGCCTTTCAGATATGTATCACAATTACAGAAGGTACACACAGAGACACACACACACACCTTCTGACAGCTGCTTTGTTTCACCATCACACACATGAAAACCACAACTCTACCAAGACTTACAACACCCTCTCTGTTAGCAGCGAGGTTAAAGGATGTGGTTCTCACCTCAGGGGTACTCCATCAACATTAATAAAGGACAAGCCTGGCTTATTTTGATAAATCTGGCTAATTCAAGTGAGAGATGCGTTCATGACTGTGGCTTACAGCAATCCCTGCTCAGTATCCATGGTAACTCATACCACCGAACTAGCCTGCTCCTTGGCAGACTAACTGTCGAGCTTAATTTAGCTGTGTGTCAGAGAATTCCAGCCGAGCAGAAACAGACTCTCAGAAGACAGTTCCATCAAGGGTCTTTTTGTTTCTCTCTTCACTTCCGTCCGTGTACAAACACAAGTTCAGAGCATGAATTTACATATTTAACAAATTATGTCTTACAACTTTTACTGTCTTCAAAGGCCAACAGGTTATTCAACATGGAGTGAAACTGTTTATCGAAAAGCTTAACACTTAAAATTTAAGAAAAGGGTGTGCCAAAGTTGTAATAAAGTTTATTATTGATTTACTCATTTGTTCAAGCTGTGAAGACAAAAAACATTATAAAGACAAAAAATTGAATTAAATTAAGAAAGACATGTATGTCGGCCTACAGTTAGAATCGCTCTACCAAGTAAGCTGTAGGAGCAGAGTGAACCCTTAATATTCTTCAAATAGTTTGATCTACAGGTTTGTTCTGCAGCTAATAAAAAAACTGCTCTCATTTTCACTTTGTGAAATCATATTCTCTTTTGACAAACAGCTGTTCTGGTCATGTTCACAATGCAAGCTTGGGTAAGGCTGGCTTGAGTTAGGGTTCACTAGAGCAGGCTACACTTCGTTAGTCTTGAGTGGAAGCTGAAGTTAAGTCAAGCCAGGCTTTTTCATTTAAGTGCAGACTTGTTTATCAGCCTTGATGGAGTATCCCCCTGGCCTCCCATAAACAAGGCTTGATGGGAACATCATGTTGCTTACCTATATCACTAAATCTTGAAAGGGCCTATTCCCATTTCAGCAGGACGGAGCTTTGAACGGTTCTGTTGAAGGAAACAGAGAAAGCAAAGCTTTACCAAAGAATGACTGATATCTTGTCTCCTTCCCTGCCAAACCCTTTTCTCTTCTCTGCGGATTATGATGCTGAGAATCATCACTGTAATCAGGGCATGTGCAGAAAGGAATTTAAGAAAAAGGAGGTTAAAAAAATAATCATGAGAAGTGGTAATATTAGACGAATCCACATTGCAGGAGGCCTTTCTTCCCACAGATGTCATGGGGCAGCAGCCTACAGCTGTCACTGTCCTAAACACACACACATGCTAAGCTATTGTTAGCCTGTCTGGGTGGGAGTTAACCTGAGCGGACTAAACGCAAGTTTAAGTGAATACAGTGTATAAAGTCGCGCACATACGACATAATGAATGTGAAATGTTGACAACTATAGTATGACGTACTTATTGCTAGCGCCGGTTACATTAGAGACCTGCTCGCCATCCCTGTTGACTGCAGACAGACAGACACCCCAAGTTAGCTAGCTACCGTTAGCATGCTACATCAGCCAGCCATTAACTGTAACCGCTACGATAGCTAGCTGCTCACTAGCGTAGCTCCTGTCAGTCACGTTGCTCTCACGTTCTCTCTAATGGGGAAGCTAGCTAATGTCCGGACGGTATCTATTTAATTTACATATATTTATGTATATTCAGGCTTACTTTTCATGGTCGCCACTGGTGTGTTGTGTCTGTAAGCATAAACGGCTTTGGCATCACACCACCACTTCCGAATCACAAAGGAAACTTTAACCGGAAAACCCTCCTCTGCGTGGGACGCAGAGACCCACTTCCTTCACAACACCTTTCTAACCACTTTACTACTGACTTACTGCTCTGTAACGGGAGGGAGTGTAGCTGAATTATGTCCGCTTATGTCAAACACAACACTGTGTTCAATATAGTATAAATAGTTTTTAACTTGAAGAAATGAGGAAGATATTAAACGCAGATACATGCAACCCATAAAACTACACACCCCTGCACAGTCTCTGACTCCATCTAGTGTCCAACTACCTGTACTGCAGGTGGCAGAGCTACAGGTTGGTAAATCACTGACTACGCAGCACAAGTTGTCTGTCCTCAGTAGTGAAATGTAACTGAGTACATTTGTACTTTACTCGAGTATTTCCATTTTATGCAACTTTATAGGCTTACATCTGCTCCACTACATCTCAGAGACCAATGTTGCACTTTTATCTCCACTACATTTATCTGACATGTATAGTTACTTCTTATATTACAACTTTTATATTCTTCCTGTGTAGTGAAAATCAACTTTCTCCAAATTTAGTGATTTTGAATTTGTTTTGTTTTTTTTCTCATAAATTGGAGGATTAAGTTCTTCTTTATGGCAGTGATTCCCAAACTCTTTCAGGCCCCTCAAAGGCTGAAAAAATAGTTTAAGTTTTCTCACCCCACAATTATTACCGATCATTAACCATACTTGGTGAAGCAATTGATTAAAAAAAGGACTCAAGTTGAATTTTAGTGAAATAAAGGACAGCTTTTGTCTGTTTACTTCCCCTACATAAATCATATTCATTGAACTTGGTTTCACCCTGGTCATCAACTGCATTGTCACAAGGCTTAAAACAGGGCTGTTTTCTGACATCATGAAAAGCTGACTTCTTAGAGTTTCATGATTGTCACAGAACAGCAATGCAACAAACATATTGATGATTTTATCTAGTATGCTGCATTGCTGTAGAATAAACTACCCACCAGTATATGAAGCAGTTAAAATTAAGACACCCTTAAACATCTACAGCAGTAAAAATGCAACATACACAGTAATACAGCAGTAATATTACACTGGTACATTGTTTCAAACAGGTACAATGTTTGTTAGCTAGCTAAAAAGTTAACAAAACATTACAGTTTTTTAGCAAGCTAAAATGTTTTTTAAAGGTACATTGTTTACTATAGCCAAAAAGTTAACAAAACGGTACAGCTGTCTGACAAGCTAAAATGTTTTTTTAGAAGGTACATTGTTTGCTAGATAGCTAAAAAGTTAATAAAACTCTCCACATCAATATCTCAGAAACTCTGCAACTCACACGAAACAATTTAGATGGACAAATAGCACTACAGCAATCAACTGATAAATATTCATTAATTTACAATTCATTATTAAAAACTTTAGTCTCCATATTTATGGAATTGCCGATTTAATGTAATAAATAAATAAATAAATAAATAAATAAAAGGTTTGTAATGTTACAAAGCAGTATATTTCTAGGAAATCACTGGGAACCATAGGACCTTTAAAAAGTGTTGCCATAAAATGTTTGAGAAAATGTCTTTTCTATTATTATTGTTATTTGACACCATCATTTAGTAATGATCATTCTGTTATTGCAACAGTTGTTAAAATTTAATGTTAGTTAAAAGGTTAGCCTTGTTATCCTACTTGCTCAGCAAAAAAACTTGTTGGACAAATTAATGAAGTGATCTGGGTAAATAATAGAAGATTTAAAATCAGACAACAACACAGTATGGGGAAAAAAATAATCTAGGTTTAGAGTAAAAACTAAACTGGTGTTTAAAGAGAGGTTAAAATCTAACCTTTCTTTATTTTAATGGGGTATAAAAATGAATCCTTGTTGATGCCACCCAGGCTAAATCCTTTAGTTTATTACAGTCAAACTCAACACATTTGGAGATACACAGTCAGAGCTGGCCCAAGGCATAAGCGAACTAAGCCAAGTACCTAAGCGCCGGCTTAGGGCCCCAAGGCCACTAGGGGGCCCCCAAGAGCAATAATAAAACGGCCGCCTCCCGACATGCAATACACACTGCGCATCCAAAACACAGGTGGTTAGGCGAAACAATGTCGCAAAAAAGGACATATCCTTCAGGGGCAGAGAAAAGAAAAAGGAAGAAAGAGGAAGAGGAGAAAAAATGCCGAGATAAAGGTATGTTTGCATCATGGCTTGCTTGGTAGGCTAATGTTTATCAAAGAGATTTGTGTAGCCTAGCCGGTAGTAGCAAATTAGCTAGCTAACGTTAGTTAAAAACGAGAGAAATCTTTTAACAGTAACTTAAATCATACTAACATGTTTGTATTTGTGTAGCTTTAACTTTGATTGCGTTGTTTCTCGGGGTTGGCCCTATATATTTCGTTTTTTTTTTTTTTCTTCAAAACAAAGTTTTTGCTAATGTTTGATAGCAAACATTAACTTCACCATTTGCTAGCAATATGATTTTGCATAAGGCTAGCCATTCTCAACCTTGGGGTCGTGAGATGATTTCTGGCCAAATCATTTTGAAAAAAATATAAATGCGCAAAATTAATGCAGCTTCCGACCGGACGTTAGAAGGACGAAGAGCCGTTGGTCTCAAACAAGCATTTTATTACTAAAAAACAGTTGCTGTCGTCCGTACACCAAAACAACAACAACGAACCTGTCCATGTCTGCCCTTCTCATTCATACATCATCAGAGCAAAGAAATGTTTTTTTTTCTCCCCCAGTCTGCTGTCAGCAGGAGCGGCGGCTGCAGCAGGCTCGCGCCCGTGAAGTGGGCTCAAGCCGGGTTCAAACGCGCTCGAGCGGAGCGGGGGAGAGAAAAAAAAAGTGTAGTTGTTTGGGCGGACAGCAGTGCATGTTAAATTGGGGGTCGCGACTCAAAAAGGTTGAGAACCACTGCATTAGGCTACTAGTTATAGTTTGACATATGTTTTGCATATGTGTTGCTGCTGCAGAGCATGGTAATTTATGTGAATAAATGAACATATTATTTTTACATCAACTCATAAGTTATGTGAAACTTCGCATATGTGGCACCCTGGACATGATTCATCATTCATTAATTGATATTATTCGTATTATTATTGCATTGGTATTACTTATGTTTCTGA
>JAJHUR010082726.1:0-10768 GCA_027495735.1 Lutjanus campechanus
GCGTTTCTTCCTGGAAGATGATGGTTCACCACTATCCTTCCAGGTTTTAATAATGTGTTGGACAGTTCTTAATCCAGTTTTAGTAGTTTCATCAGTCTGCTTAGTTGTTTTCTTTGCTTGATGCAGACCAGTAATTTGACCCTTCTGAAACAGAGTAGCATCTTTTCCACGACCACAGGATATGTCTTCTGACATGGTTGTTTAAGAAATGAGAAGCTGCTCACTGCATCTTACCTGTTTGCTTAGTTATATCCAGGTGTTTTTTTATGGACAGGCAGTGTATACAGTATAAACAGTCAGTCTTCTCACTGATGGTCTAGTTTGTTTACACAGTTCATATAGAGATGTCAGTACTATTTTTATTATTGAGACCATTTGATAGCAAGTTAAAAACTCTAATAAAAGCTCTAAACTAATTGCTTAAATCATCCATGTATGAAGATAGGGGTCCGTGCGTATGCTAAAGCAAGCACGATCAAAGCAAAGGAGAAGCCATGTAAGACGCAAGATTCTTGTCGACCATGTTTCTACCACATGAACATGAGCTGCTTGTTTATATAGTGTGTGGTGGATTGTGTATCGATAGAAAGACAGCTCTGTAGGAGGGTTAAGTAGCTGGAATACTATCTCTGTCACGGGTACGAGGAGGTGAGAAATGACGTGTAAAATCCGCCTTTTCATTTGCTCTAATGCAGCAGTGTTCCTTGCACATCCCCCCCAGTCTCACACATGTGCTGCATGTTTTTGATCAGTGGGGCAGGAGAACAGTTGCAACCCAGAGTTGGCGGCACAATAACTGTCGCAGGTTTTTCCAATTTACTGTCTGATTTATTAAATCTAGTTATGCAAATCAAGTCAGTCACAATGTGGCAATTATCTGCAAGTCACTGGAGAGTGCATGTTTACCAGCTGACAGATGTATGGCAAGGTGTTCTAACAGTGTGTAGTTGTCACTGCCATTATGGCATCACTCTTCCTCGTGTGTCTGACCTGTCAGCGGGAGGGAGCAGAATTAGGGGAGCAGATTCAGACATTTTTATGTCTCTTTTTCGCATCAGTTGAGACAAAGAGACGAGCAGACCGTGTGAGCTCAGAGAGGAACTGCATCGTCAGCACAGCTGCCAAATGAGTCTCAGAATGCCCATTTTGTTTATGTGGAAGAGAAGGTTGTGTTAACCACTGACACAGCCTCTAACTTTCGGGTGGCGAGAGTGAAAGAGGAGGGACGAAGGCAGGGAGGTTCAGAGAAACACGCAGCCATGAGTCAGAAAAGGGAAGAAGGTGCACTTCCCAAGGTGGCTGTTAAATTGTCTGGAATCACTCCCTGTTAACATCCACCATCCATGCGAGCAGACCGGCTTTTGTTCCAAGTGTAATTTGCCGTTTACAGTTCCTGGTCTTTACAGATCTCCTGTGGTTTGTGGCTGCTGTGCTTTTTCCAGCAAAAAATTAAAAAAACAACCTCCACCATATTCAGTCACAAGGTCACTGGTTTGCAGAAATGTAGCCGGGTTGTTAGTGGGATCTGATATGTGGCATTGTGTCATTTTCAAACACTGGTTGTATAAACTGGGGCTGCACAATTAGCCAGGTTAGCTCTCTGTAGCAAACATGGAAACAAAAAGCACTGATTTCCATTTCATGTTGACTTTAACTGATCTCTCCGGTTTTGTTATAAATTTCAAGGTTACCTCAAGGCTCAGGAATCTCTAAAAAACCTTCAGTCCAAGCAAAAACACTAAAAAACACCATCGCTTGTTGTCAGTAGCTATAAGGAGGAGAACAAATCAAGTATATGATTTTACCAAGTTAGTACTATATATCTTAAATCCCAGCCTGACACGAGCTGGTAATCTTGTTTATGTCTGTGCCCTGACACGGTGATAACCGGGGGACAGGTACGGCGAGCTGTCTCTATTTAACTCTGATTTGCGATTTGAGTGCCAAAGGTCGGCCGTATGGAGCTCACTTTGTGTGCTGTTTCCTCTGCAAGGAGAAAATGTTTGTGACTCAAGCTGGATCTGTTCCCTCCATGATGGATGACTCCCCCCTTTTTGTCACCACCACATGTGCGTGACACCACAAATCATCCACCTGGGTTGGTGTCTGTCCACATCTGCCACACGATGTGCACCTGTTCAGACACGAAACCTTCACACAAACATGTAAGAATGCATGAAATACATAGAAAGGCCACCCAGATAGTTTTTTTTTATCAACGCAATGAGAAAATGTTTTTCTACAGGTGGAAGTTAGCGTCTCCCTAAATCTGGTGCAACCAATGTTTCCAATTCATGTAAATGATCAATTTTATAAATTAAATATACTAAACTAAACTAGTTCACTGACAAGCCCACATATTTCAGTGTATTATCTTTCCTCCCTCTTTGGTTTGGGGAAAGACTGAAAGACTGGTGAAATATTCAAAGGGGTCAGGTCAGTCTTAGATTTTATTTGGTGAAATATTGAAAAAGTTGACAGTGCCTGGTTGAAAAAAACCCCACTTCGGTTAAAGTTACCTTTAAATTTTCATTGAAGGATGCCTTGAGTTGCATAAAATGACCACTAGTGTTTCCTACGTGTCACTCAAAGGTCCTTAGTGGCCATTTCCTTCCAAATTTGAGGACTATACCAGTATCTTACAGCCTCTGTAAACCCAAATCCTCTATAGTCCTCTAACCATGTAATTTAGGGTCTTTTGTACCGAATAGTAAGCATATATAAAGTATTGTCTGCTTTCCTACTTTGGGTTTGAATTGGCCGTGGTTGTGCCCAAGATTTGTTAAGAAAATTACACAATTAATTCCACAAACCATAAAAAAAATTCATGCCAGTTCCTATGTTGGTGCAACAAAACTTCTCTGCCATCGCTGCTGCAGCTGCTCTCTGAGTCTGAGCAACTCAACAACGAGTAGCTGAAGCTGTTATATCGCTCCTTTAACACAAACAGTGATATACTCTAGCCCAAATCAATATCGGTTTTTAAGAGTGCGCTATGTTTAGAACATTGTCCACACTTTACTTTATGAAATATTTTGTAGAACATAAGGCAATGGATCTATGGCAGAGCTGAACCCTGAGGGCCCTCTAGGACTTCAGAGAAGGTCCAACATATCAGTATTACAAATGTTGTATTTAAATGTATTAGATTTGATTTATTTCATTTAATTATTAGACTATTCTCCTCTAATTCTAATTTTCTAATTTAAACCTAATTTTCTATCAACTTTGTTTCAGAAATGAAAGGGTTACTGTCCTGAAAACAGCAAAAAAAAGTTATCCAATCAGAATTTTTTGTTGTTGTCTCTAGGTGGAGAAAGGTAAGATCAGGCTCACTCCCTGGTTAGGACTTCATCACTGGCACATAAGGCCACAGCCTGTGTGTTTATTTAGAAAGTGACAGGTGAATTAACCAATCACATTTTGATTTTATAGTGGGTGGGACCAAAAATAGGCCTTCTTGAAGTCCAGCCGTATCTTGCTTGAGACAAATCAGTCAAGACCGATGCTGTTGCTAGGTGGCTAACTTGATAGCGCTGCCTTTTTCAACAGAGACTTTCGCAGCGTATGGGAGGACCTGCAGAGGACTGTGTTATGTAGGAGACTGGAATTGCGCCCACACTTAATACATACTTGAATCTTCTATTTTTTTTAAAGCTATTCCCAACAGTGCAGCACAGCAGACAGAGCTGTGTTGACACAAAGAAATAATATAACTGGAGATCTATGTTACATGTATCTGTGTATGTGGTACAGAAACAAAGAAATAAAAATGATAAAATGATTCATATAGATTATTACAGCTCTTAATGTCAAACACAAACTATAACCTATCCAAACAATAATAACACAGTAAATGTCAAGTCTCTGCTGTTTAATACAAGTTTCATAAGGAGAAAAAAAAACATGACTTATTCTGCTATCATTGTGTGGTGTTTGCTACTCTATACTGTTGGGTTATTTTATATTGCAACTACACACTACAAACACATGTCACAAGCTACCTGGCTGCCGCTTATTCCAGCAAAATCTTTTTACATTTTGCTGCATTTTTGGTGCTTCTGGCTAAGTTTTGGACTAACTGAAGTCCCAGCTCTAATAGTCACAGTCTGCCACTAATCTCTGATAACTGAAGAGTTGGAGGATGAGGATGGATTATGTGTTTTTCAGGGCAGGGAAAACCAACCGGACGCTATGAGCGATTAGTTTGTTAGAGAGCATAGATTTGACGTTTAGCACTAGCAACTTAACGTAACTCTGTCTCACATCGGTGTTAGCTATGTGGTTTTATTGAAACTCGACTTTTGGCTTTGCCCTTTCTTGCTGTCACAGCAGTATTTTCACATTTCCTCATGACTTCATCCACGGCTCATTTCACAGCAGATTTCTCGCATTGATTTTGTCAGTTACTTCTTGCCACATCTTCTGCCTGTGTGTATTTGTCATGGCTGGGTTAAACTGACTTTGGCTTATTTGCTTGTGCTTTGGGAAGAATAACATCCTCATCCTCCCCCATCTTCTGTCTAGTTTGGCTTTCTTTCTCTTTTTGCATTCTGTTGGCCAAAAAGGCCAAAAGTCTTCAGGTCCTCCAAAACATACTTTTCTTAATGTCCAAAAACAACTTCAGAAAGAACTTGAGAGAAAACACACTGGGTCCAGTAGAGTCCAGTCCAATAAAAAGTTTACTGTAGTTCAAGTTCAAGTCTAATTTGAGGAGTCTGGCACCACTGATTACAGAACATTTCAGCAAAAATGGGTGTTTATCCACCATTATTTGTGTGGCCTAGGCTATTGAGTTTCAACAATAGCTCCCCCCACCAATCATTATTCTAAGTTACTCTTTCACGTTATATTTTTCTCCATCTATATTTCTGGGATTCACTTGACAGTCAATATAAAAAATGTATGGCACAAGGCCTTGAGGTCTTTAGGGAATTATTTCCACTCCCATTGTTAGCAATGTTGTGCCCTCAGCTTTGGTGAATTAAGCCCTATTCGCACGGGATTAGTATTACCTGGGGACGTCTGGTAATTTGTAAATTACCCCCCCACCTCTGTGTTTCTTGTGGCGCATTCACACAGGATAAGCGAAGTCTGCACATTACTTGAATTTACTGACATTAAGGCCCGGATACCGGAAAAAGATAGAAAACGATGCGCAATAAAAAGAACAAACACCGCCCAGTCACTGAGATGCAGATTCGCACGGGACTAGTATTATCACGGGATGTCTGTGTTTGGCGAAATATGGTAGACAATTTGCGGTGGAATTTTTACTTTACAAATTACAGACATGGTGCATTCGCACGGGATTAAGATCACAGGCATCCTCCGCTATTATTACAAATTACCAGAGGTTCCCAGGTAATACTAATCCCTGCGAATAGGGCTTTAGTGACTCTTTCAGTGCCGTTTAGTTTTCTTTTATTTTGACAGGTTCTTTACACTCAGCACGGGAAGTCGTGACTTGTACTTTGAAAGGAAGGACCAGGAAGTCAGCCATTTTGTTTTCAGCAATATAGTCACATTTTTGGTAAAAGGTCTCAGTAACAATCTGCTGCAATCCCTCCCTTTATTTATGCCTTCAAAAGCATCCTCTGTGAGTTTTTGTTTGGCAAAGACCATAAAACAATATCTGGATTGTATTTTTGTAAAGTACATATAATAAAGCCATATTTTTGTACATTAGCTAGTTGTTAGCTAAACCACATGCCATGTCTATTACCTGAATCATGAGATATCCTGTAAGAGGTATCTACAATGTTAATATCATCAGCATTTGATGTCCTTACTCTCTCATTATATATTATGGAGTTGGCGAAGCTTTGAAGGTTGTGGCTGTATTTTTCTGCTCTAGCATAACCAAATACAGCGTAAAAGATGATTATGCATCTTGCTAATTGTGTTCTTTTGTTTATGTTCTTCAGTTTCCTGTTCTTGCTGTATATGAGGGTGCAGCCCAATGAAACACGAGGAGCTTGGGTACTATTATCCTGACTCCTGTATTCATACAAATGGACTTTAGTTAGTTGCTGAATGGATCAGAGCAGACACACACACCATGCTGCATTTTGGGTGAGAACAAGCGCTGTTGAAGTACTGGCACCAAATAGAGAAGAAAAGAAGTTCACCATAACGACACAGTGGACAGTAGGGCTGCTCGATTATTGATTTGGGAACATCATGTATGTTTATTGAACTTTTTTAACACAATGACTTTGAACTTTTATTATAATTGAACTGAAAAAACAAGAAATTAATGAAAATAATGCGAAAAATATACAAATAAAGGTGATTCTGCTCGTTTATAATCTCATACACACACAGCTGAAAACCTCATGGATTTATAACACAAAGCTTTTTATGTCTTCCTGGATAAACAGGTGGTCACTTCCTCTGCTACAGATAAATTAAAAAGATTGCCATGTGAGATTGTATGTGGGAAGATTTCTCTCCTCCTGTGTGTCTGTGTGTGTGTGTGTGTGTGTTTAGTGCATGCAGCTCTGTGTCAGCATTGTAAAAAGTGTCCGCTCATCTCCCTCGCTCTCTCTGCATAAAACAGCCGACAAGTATGTGAAATAAGTTCATAATTTAACACAAACAGCAGGGAACATGTACAAACTGAAACCAAAACTTGTTGGAAAGGAAGGACATGCTGCATTAACAATGCAGGGCAAAAATGCAACACGCCACCACAGCATGCTGTACAATTATCATGTTATTTAGATTATCTTGTTTTGATGATCATGGGAAGCCAGGATCGTATATCCAGATTGTCCAGAGTGGACAAACTACTAAAACAGCAAAAAAATAAGTATCAGATGTCACCTGGAGATTCAATATGGTACTTATATATGTCAGGGTTTGTATATGCCAGAGGATTTGGCTCCTAATAGCTCAACAGTGATGCAGTTTTCTTATTTTATTTAGACAAAGACCTTGAAATTTGTATTGTCTGCCAGTCAAATTAAAGTTGTTGTTTTCACCCAAAAAGGTGTGATATCATGGCGCAGGAGCAAAATACCCTGGTGGATTGCTCTGATCTATTGTGTACCTATGCACCCACGCAAGCAAGAGCAGTACACGCTGTAGACATGCCATTAGCCAACTGTTTCCATATCAGTCTTAATATCTGCCTACTCTCGAGATCTGTCAAAGAAAAGAAACAAACAGAAAAGAAGCACAATTTTAGCAATTCTGATGTTGCTCTTGGTGTCACAGATGAATCAAAACACGCCTTTTGCTGAAATTTTAATAATTGCTATATAGATGGCAAAGAAAATCCCACAATCAGTCAAACTGGCTAAAAACCTAAACAATGCTTCATTTGTTTCTTTTCTGACCTTATATTTGATCTCCACCTCATCATATCTCTCTGGGATAATGCTGAATTATGAGCGAGGTGCACTCATTTTAGCAGCAGGAGAACTTTTATAAATTCCAGTTTATGTGTGGGATATGACTTTTGCATGGTTTTGGTACATAGGCATCGATTGTACATCTGACCCCAGTATTTTGTGCACCCACCACCCACCTCATGTGCAGTACAAGAACATAACACTTGCTTTACTTTAAAAAGACAGCACATAATCCAACAATTATGTTTCTTCCAAAAAGTATCTGTCAATACAGTTTTACATAATTTATACAATAAATTAGAGATAACATTGCGCACCCAAATCAAAGTACTGAAAGTTTATACTGATGCACATATTACAACACTTTTAAACGCTATGGCAAGTAAAGGAAGTCATGACGGATAATGAGTAAGACAGGCCGGGAGCAGAGAGTAAAGATGCAGTAACATAACAATGTGACGTGTTGAAAGAGAGCTGGCAGTTTATGGGAAAACATAATCTAAAATGTCAAAACGAATCTTTAAAGTTGTTCAACTGGTTTCCCCTCATCTCCCCGGCTCTGTGTTGTTCTATAGCTGCTGAGATCACAGGTGACGCTCAGGCAGCTTAATATCTGGTGCCTATGAGGATTGTGTGTATGAACGAACACAGAGGAGTCACAGTCTGTTTGCTAGCAGCGCATATTGCATCTGACTTGAATTTCATTTCCTCGCTGACTGACTGAGCTCTCGCGGTGTGCCGAAATGCCCGCAGGAAAGAACATCATTGAAACCAAAATAAGTTATAGAATACAAAAGCCATATAGGCTGCTCCTAGACAATGAAGAAGTGTCATTATGCCCCCGCAGCTGTGACGGCCGCGTCTGAGGGCGCGAGGGCGTGTTTTGGGGTTGTCCGTCTGTCCCATTCTTGTGAGCGTGATACCTCAACAAACGCTTTGATGTCATTTCTTTAAATTTGGCACAAGTGACCATTTTGGCTCAATCCCAAACTAGCCCCTGCACACTCCCCCCTACACACTCACTCCATTTGTGCATACAGTGTCATCCCAAACCAGTCAGCCTGAAGGGCGAAAAAAAGCCCTCCAACAGCGAGTCTGCGTCAAAACAGGCTTACAAACCACACTCCTCTCATGTGCAGCACCTCTCTTGTGTCTTGCGTCCATGAAAGTTCCGTGCGAGGTGCGCTCATTTTCAAGGATCAAAGAATAAGTTACTTAGCTTTGGAAAACAGAGATGTGGCCAAAGAATCGTGGGAGCAAGTTTTTGTTTATTTAATGAATCCTTTTTCCTTTCACAAGCTCATTATGTCATGAATATCACGAGTGTGTCATGTCATCGGCACTTTGATCTTTGTCAGTGCTGTTTATGTGATTATTATTTTAATATTTATTCAACTACAATGTGCATCACAATAAATGTTCCTGTTTCCATCAGAGAAAGGTGAAGGCTTCCCAAAGCTTGTCGGGGTATTTACACCCTCCCCCTTATTTAAGTGATCCTCCACATCCACAAGTGTGATGACACGCTGAGTCACACCCGTGATGGGGGCCAGTTTGGGAATGAACCTTGGACTCAAAGATGAACTTATTAAATTTTGGAGATCAAAGGTCAAGGTCAATATGACCTCACGTTCATGACATTCTTGTGAACACAATATCCCACCTAACACCTGGATGATTGTTTCAACTTGGGTAAAATATCTACTTGGACTCAAGGATGAACTGATTTGAATTTGGAGGTCAAAGGACAAGGACACTGGGAACTTGGCCATAACTTGCCCGTTATAACAAAATTTCACACATATGAGGTGATGACTTTTTCCAAAAGGTCAAAGGTCAACTTCACTGTGACATAATGTTCAGCTCTGTATCAGTCCTCTGCCCTCGTCTGTAGACATAGTCTCTAAGTAAAGACAGTATGTTTCTCACTGGAAATTATTCACCAGAATCAAACAGGTATCATGAGAACTTCTCATTTTTAAAACAATGCCACTCAGGAATTTCACTGGGTAGGTTGCTACAACATCACGTCACAAAACGGTTATGTTGCAACTAGGTTCCTCCAATGACTTTGTGTTAACTGGGGTGATCTGTTTGCTTTGCAAATCAAGACTTGATGGTCTTTGGCTTTTATTATGCCTTTCAATTTATAGGACAGCTGAGGATATGACGGGAAAGGGGAGCGAGAGGGTGGGGGAATGACATGTGGCAAGGGCTGCAGGTGGGAGCCCAACCCACGGACCCACGGGCCCATTAGTCTAACAATGGCATAGCTGTAGAGGTTAAAATCGAAACTAATCTAGACCTTATGCTTTGTTCTGTGTGGTAATACAGTTGGCAGACAGTAGAAAGAAAATAGTTCCTACATGAAACTGCTCAAATAACATTGCTATATAGATCAGACCTGGGTAAAATGAAGCCCAGGGGCTGGATGTGGCCCACTGAAAGGTTTTATGTGGCCTGTAAGGCCATCACGGAAATCCCAAAAATAAAAAATCTGCCATCTGAATAGCATTTTGCTTACCATTAAAGCAATATTCCACTGCAGAGTGATGGTCCACTCAATATGTACTCACCCCTATGCCGATGTGAGGATGGGTGAAGATCTTCAGTTCACAAAACGATCACAAAACGAGTTTCAGCAGAAAACAGAGTTGCAGCCAAATCCAGTACAATGGCAGTGAATGGAGACCAAATGAAAATGTTAAAAAAAAGAACACAAAACAAATACAAAATGTCTCCATCCTGCTCGTGTGGTGTAATGTCCAAGTGACATTAAAATTTAACCACAAAAGACGCCATTTACACCATGTTTTTAGCCAAAATGTCAAATGTAGCCTCCCAGGTAGCATGTAAACACAGCGTCGATCTATCGCGAGACTTCGTATATCTCTTAATGGATGCACGTGTGAAAATAGCGTCTAAAATAGCGTATCTCATGATACCTGTTTGTAACCCTGTTTTCTGCTGAAACTCCAGGATTCTTTTGTGAACTGAAGATTTTCACCCATCCTCACATCGGCATAGTTGTGAGTACATACTTTAAAGTGTTATCAGACCTTTATTTTGAAAGGGCTCGGTGCAGTGTTCATTGGTAATGATAATGAACCTTATCTTTTATATTAAACTGTAACTATATTCACTCAGTGCTGTAAATCCATGTTGTCTTTGTTGTTCTTCTTCCACTTTTGCTGCTACTATTGTTGCAGCCTGTATGCAGCCTGCATGATACACTATAAAACATAGCCCACAACATGGCCCTATATCGAACACTTCTGACCATTCCATTATGAGAGATTTGGCCATTATTAGGACCTTATATCATTTGTGTCTGGCCCACAGCACGCAGATCAATTTCTCATATGCCCCACCCCCCCGGCATGAAAAATAATTGCCCACCCCTGCCCCTG
>JAJHUR010082727.1:0-12500 GCA_027495735.1 Lutjanus campechanus
TGGCTCCCTGCTATTCTGCGTTACAAAAGTTAACATATTGCCAACTTCTCGTCCGTCAACTGTTGACTTACAAAGCTATGAGTTAAAGCCAGTAACAGTAGGCTAACATTAGCCTACCGGCAGAGACAAGTAGTCGGTGTGTGTCATGATGGTACACAACAAGATGCGAACATATGACTCCAGTTAGCTTGTTCCTTGGCTTCAAACACAACAAAAGTAAAGCACAAAATGCGACTAGTGACTCCTGGTGTGATTAGCATCATTCACAGTTTGCCATGTGCCAAAAGGTTTCTAATTTAAAACAGTCAGAAACGTAAAATTCAACATGCTAACGTTATGTTGATAATATGTGAGCATAATGTCGGGTTTAAAGCTAATAAGTCTGTTTTCCCACCTTCCAGGTTTTCAACTATGAAATTACACGAAACCTACTGAGTTAAAAGTCAGCATTAAAGTCAGTACAACACTGTTGTGATTTATAAATTGCAGTATTTCTGTGGCCAACATTATCTGCAAAATCTTTGTACATTTGATTTTTAGCTCATTTGTTTCATGCTAAACTGGCTTCAAAAACATCAAAAGCAAAGCAAAAAAAAAACATGTTGTCTGTTGTTATGTAGCATCATTTTCACTATTTAGCTACATTCAGAAATGTTATGTTTCACTACTTTACAATTTAAAACTGTCAGAGCTGCAGGGGTCCAAAGTGCTGAGTCATGTTAGCAATGTGCTAACAAAACATTCAAAAGCGAAGCTGAAAACCCTTGCGGTTGTGTGTGTGTGTGTGTGTGTGTGTGTGTGTGTGTGTGTGTGTGTGTGTGTGAGGTGAACCTTTATGGTGATGTAGCATCATTGGGCTACATCTCTCACTTTCCTTATATCAGCTAACAGGCACCAGCTAACTGGCTAACCATTCAAATAACCTGTTAGCATTGCTTTTTCGAAGCTGCTGTCAAGTAAATGAAAAAGAGGGGCAGACATATAAAATCAACATGCTAACATGATGATGACAGGCTGATAAAATGTTAACTACTGAAGACGGGGGGGTGTATATTGTGTTAGCGTGCTCCCTGCTAGCCTCCCTCTGTGGATCTATAAGTGGAGCTGATGGAAGGTTGGACTCAGTATGATTTACATAATTGGGATGTTAATTCGTTAAGCCATGGGAGTTGATTATGTTGCATATTGATTGTGTTGTGCTGCTGTGAGGTCACACACCTCTTTAACGAAGGTATACACAGCGCAGGGGATTGTGGGAGTCTGATTAAAAATACAACTGCTGACACACCGTATTTTGACACACGGCGTAACGTGTGTGTGTGTGTGTGTGTGTAATGAAAATAATATGTGTAAAAGCCAGCAGTGTTTATTGGTTTGACTGGAGTGTGTGTGTGTGTGACCTGCTGATGGATGGAGGAGGTGAAAAGAGGAGTAGAGGGAGGGGAAACTCCACCTGGTCTTACCGTTCTCCGGGTGCTCCATCTCTCCGATGCTGCCGTCGGGCGTGGTCCGCTCATAGTGGTCCTCCGGCAGCGCCAGCGGCCCAATCCGCGGCCCCGACGACGACTTGGAGCTGGGCGTCTCCGACTCCTCCAGGCCGCTGTCGTAGTAGCTGTGCTGGGACGCGTCCTGCAGGTCCTGCGCCTGATTGGCCGTGGAGAAGGTCACTCGGCGATGGGGCAGCTGTGATTGGCAGACAGAGAGAGAAGGAGGAGCAGGATTAGTTTAGTTTGTCAAACATTTTACGGCTCATGATGACACTTTAAGTTAAATTTAACATATGAAATGGTTTTATTAGAAATCACTTCCAGTTTGATCTGATTCAGATGAAGCAGTTTAAAAGATTAAAGACATCAAGAAGAAGCCAGAGTGTAAAAATAACTTTAAAGAAGTCGTTTAGACACAGCGACTGGAACAATCACTTTCAAAAAACTTCCATTACTTTGCGCTCTGTTCTCAGACTCACTTATTTGATTTTGATTTTTTTTTACTTTAATTTTACTCCTCAAACCACACCGATCAGTCAACTTTCATCTCGTCACCACAGATCACATTTCATTTCATCCTATCGCTGCTTCCATGTCAACTTATCTCGTTTTACATCATCTTATTATCTCAGCTAATCTTTTATTATATTTTATTTAAAAACAAGTCAGCCGAAGAAACTGACATCTATTTCTGACCAACACCAAATGCAGCTTCACAACCACGTATCTTCTGAGTGAAATGAATCAATAACTTTAAAAGAACAACTGACGTGTTAAAGGTTTTTGTGTCAAGAGAAGATTTGATCAGAAAGTTGACTGACGGAGGTTTAAGTTTGTCATCTCAATTATAGAAAATATTCTTAAAATTAAATATAATTTCTTTAGGACAGGAGTGTAAAATTAATAAAACATCAGACAAAATGTAAAAACATCAAGACAAAAACATGAAATATCTTAAAGGAAAGAGGCGCCACCTGTCGATCCCATTCCCACCCGCCCCTCTTCAACTCACAGAGCTCAACAGGGACCTCCCACTTTTTCAATGGCCCCAGTTCCAGATGTCAGTTTCCCATTCATTCATTTATTCAGTGACCTTTCAGAAAATCTTTATATGAAGAGTTTTAAGCCCCTGGAACCAAACCAACCAACTACGAGATGAATCATGACCATAAAATGTTTGATTCAGAGCAAAAAAAGAAAAATGATCCCATAAACCATTGCGAATGACAACGCTTCTTTTTAAACTTTTATTGTTATAGTGTTTATACTGTTATTAACAGCTGTAATATGTTGAAGTTTGTGTTGTGTGTGTATATAAATCATATCCACAGAGACATCACAGCATTATTAGTGAGATTCATACTAGCTTATGTTAGCTACCTAGCTAGCAAGCCTGCTAACGGCTTTTCAAGCAACTTTAATGTAAACCCATCCACAGCTGGGATGCACTGGGCTGTTGACATAATTTAAAGGGGGAGAAAGTCCACACGTGGAGGAGCTGGGGTGGATGGATGGCTCAAGCAAACACAGGACTTCTGGGGTTTGTATCCTATGTGAAACAAAAATGTTATAAAACTTTGTAAGATGCATAACTTTACATGCATCACGTGACTTTCATCGTGTGGATTTCATCTTGCAAGTGGCTTCAGTGATGGTCTTTGGTCAGTCATGGTCTTATCTTAAGCCTACGCAAGTAGTTTTTATGTCTAAACCTACCCAAGCTACAACCGTTCCACATTGCTAACCACGGGGTTAAAAAAGCTTTCTTACCACGTCAGATACAACCGCTAAAAGGTACCTTGTGTTTCAGTATCAGACACTGAGGGGCAGTGATGAGAGAGAAAGAGTCGATATGTGGCGAGCTGGGTTGAGAACGGGTTGCATACTCCAAACAAATAGGGGCAGCATATCATGTTAAGCTAAAGTAAAAGCTAACTGTAGCTGCCATTAGCTAGTTAGCTCTGTTTGCTGTGCAGCTAGTGAACCTTTTAGCTAATTCTGTCCAGACTGGGAGCTCAGATATCGGGGGAGTGTTGGTGTTCAGGCTACACCACGAGCAGAGGAGCTTCCCAGCAGCCTCCCAGGACCCTTTTCCACCAAATTAGCTCTGGTTCTTGAACAGGTTCCGTTCAAGATTCTTAGAATCTTGGTGCTATCTAGTGAAGAAACCAGTTTTGAGCTGAACCATTATAATGGATGCTCATCAACAGAGGACGTTACACAATGCATAACGACCTGTAGAATATGACACGCCCACTTTGGATCCCAAGGAAAATCTGAATATTTTTTGGTTCCAGCTGGGAACCAACTTTTCAGGTTGAACACACACATTGTGTCAGTTTGTAATAAAGTGTGCCCCAGTGGCCATGAACTGCTACATCTATTTTTGAGTTTTAAAGGAAAATATAAGCCTTCATCTTATATAACTCCAGATTTAAGTTGCACTGCATTAGATTTGACACTTTAATGTTTAGTTTCTTGTGAATTTCTCCAACATGTGTTTGTTTCTTCTCCCACAGAGTCATTTCTGTCATGGAGCAGATTGTTTTAATAAGAGCAGCAGGCTGAACACACACTTTACTGCTCCATTTACTGTGTGTTTCTGGGGGTGGAAGGTAGCTGTCTGACTCGTGTGTTTGATGGTTTTGTAATTAAAATACAATTAGCCTCCCTATAGCGCTGCAGGGACGCTGGACGCCACTCACACACACCGACACACACACACACACTCACACAATGTGCAAAAACACAGAGTGCTGCCAAACAAACAGAGTCCTGATACAAAGGCACACAATGCACGGTCAAACATTTCAATCTCACACACACACACAAACACACCTGACCGGCCCGGGCTGATAAAGAGCAGCATCCCTGGCTCGGCAGATACTCCATCACCATGGCAACTGGGTGCTGTCAGGACCCTGAACCAGTAAAACCAGCAGATCATCACACAGAAACAGACTGGGTTTGAGCTCTTTTGTAATACCTTTATCTTTGCTTTTTTAAGCAGCAGTTGAAAGATTTGCTTCATGAAAATTTAATTTTTCTCATGCAGGGATTCAAACCAGCAAACAGCCGGTTATCGGTCTGCATCTTAATACTTAGAGGCCGCCTCTCCACTGCTCATCAGCTGCTGCACAATGACTGGTCACCAGGCATTTTCCTCTGCCGTTTGAGAGTTTCAGCTCTATAAACGGATTTAAAAATATCTGTAACTGTGCAGCGTGCAGGTCCAAACCGCCTGAATTAATGTCACAGTGATGGAAAATGTACAAAACTCAAACCACACCGGAGCTGTCCTTTAAACTGTGTGGACACAATGTGCTGTCAAGGCATCAAAAGCGCAGATCCCCGGTGCTCCAGGCGACAGGCTCCTCTCCAGGTAAACACATTTTAAATGCTCAGTAATAACTGGACTCTCAGCACATCCGAGCGCTCAACACTATCTGTCTTTATTCTCAGTAGAGCCCCTGAATGTAGACATGTTCAGACAGGTCACTATTTCTATTTTCATGCATATTGGGAGGTGTTATGTAATGCCAGCAAGTGTTTTTTACACACAAAACTGTAAGTTTTTCCTTTTCACTACGTCCACGTCTGCTCACTGTGCATCCTCTGAGTGTGATTTTACTGCAAATCAGATTCTGATATTTCAGATTTCACGCGGTCTCTGACCAGCACATGAAGGCAACAACGGATGTTAATGATTAGTAATTAATTGCATTATAATTTTGTGTACCATTTCTTCATTTAGTTTGATCTGTGTTGTTATCTGAGAAATGGCGGCTGTATTTGATGTTGTTTTGACCTGGGGCTGCAATGTTCATCGTCAATGAACCTACTGATTATTTACTCAACTAATCCATCAGTTGTTTGCTCAATAAAATGTCAAAAAAGGGTAAAAAAAATGTCTTGTTTTGTCCACAATCCAAATATATTCACTTTAATATCATAAAGGACTAATGAACCCAGAAAATATTCACATTTATGAAGCTGGAATCAAGGAATTCATTCTTTAAAATTACTCAAAATGGATAATCAATTATCAAAATAGTTGGCGATTAATTTAATAAATGATTAATCATCACTCCTTCTGCTTCCCTGAAGGAGGTAACACCCTCCTGGTTCACCGTCTCCGGTATCAGTATATATTCTGTTCAACCAGCAAACTGCCACCACTTCCACATGCTGACGATATTACAGCCTTTATCAGCTGGTACAGGTGACATCAGACAATATTATCAGACAAACCAACTGAAAGTCAAGTAAAATCTGAATATTTGTTGTGTACATATGTAACAAGTTGAGCTTAATTGAAAAATCTAGGAAACTGATTCGTTTGAAAAAGGTAAGTAACTGCAATTATTAGTCTTAAGGTTACTTTATATCTGCTTGTTAAGTAATTTTAATTTTATGAAGCTTTTCAAACTTGAAGCACAGATGTATCCAGAAGTCAGTGCCGTGTTTTTCTTAAAATTACATCAGGTTTGGTCTTCTGTTAAACCATTTTCAGAATATTTTTAAGGTGTATCTTTTGGCATGTTGCTGCACAGTGCATATTCATAAACCTTTAGCATAATAACTAAAATGGCTCCTGATGGTGGATACGAGACGTCAACACGGTGAACTTCCTTCATTAGCTGCTTCGGTTGCAGCTAATGAGGGATTTGGACTGAAGCTATCGATTATTTTAATAATTGGATGGTAAATTCTTTTGCTTTATAAAATACAAAAAGACATACATCTTTTAAAATGAACAACTAATTGGTTTTCTTTTTAGAAAAATTACCATTTTTATAATACAATACACTATACAATATTTAAAATGTTGATTTTTCTAAAAAGGAGACCAATTACACAGGTTATAGTCTCACTCAGTGTCCCACCCTCAGCACTATCTGATTGGTTACACTTCATGAGTAACGGCCAATCAACACTGAAGGCTGTCAGAGAAACAGAGCTGCTCCAGTGAGCTGAGCAGAGCCGAGTGTCTAACAGGACAAACGGCAGATATCACTGAAGTTACAATAAACAACAAACATCACAATCTTATGATCTGTCGCTACGATGACAAGCATGTCCAGTTACACCACTGAGAATGTCACAGCCTGCAGGATTTCACCCGATGGAGGCACAAGTGATGGTTTTTAAATCAGTCGCTCTTCCCGCAGTGTCACACGGAGCTCTTCAGAGTAAAACACAGCACACGTCTGTCTGCTGTTTTCACTGCAGCTCTGCATCAAGATTTATGGAGAATTATTACTTTAAAAAATATCATTTAAACTAAAACTGCATTTTACACTATGATGGTCACATTTAGTGACAATCTAATGAAATGAGCTGATACACCGTGTTTCTACAGCCCAGAATGAGGATCTTGAACATTTTCTTTTGTAAGTTATGCAACACACTTGGAAGAAGAAAGAGAGGTGAGGAGTTTGCAATATGCAAGCTCACCACTAGATGTCCCTAAATGCTACAGACTGATCCTTTAACAGAGTAATTAAATGGACTAAAACTTTGTGTATAAGCATCGATTTGGAGGTGAAATGGCGTCTATATGTTCAAACGTGGCTGAAAAGTGAAACAAAGCTTTTCAGATATCTGAATTTTATTTGTTGTTTCAGCAGCATTAAAACAACTCTTTTCATTGTTCGGTGACAAACTGGTTCACATTGCAGAATAGTAATTTGAAATCTGCTGAAACACCTGTTATATCAGTGCTTACTGGGACTGCAGGTCAGAGGAGCAAATGAAAAACCCACAACACGACGGTGTGCTTTGGAAAGTGTTGGGCACTGATGTAAAGAATATGTGATTTTTCGAGCTGAAAAGCACAAAAACAACAGTTTGTTTACTTTCAAAAGGACAGAAGTGGTTTTCAGTGTTGAACAGCCAGTTTTTCTTCCCCTCGCAGGATTCCCAACACAAATAATACAGAACACATTCACAAAGAATAAACATTTCCATTTGCCAAATATTCAGATTGGTCCCTACCTGAGGCCCTGCAGCGGCCTCACAGTTAAATATGTGTGTGGTAGGAGTGTGGCGGTTTGTGTTATTAATAACTGCTTCCTGCTCCCAGCTTCCTCGGCTCTGTTTGCTGGGTGAGCATTAGGAAATAAATCACATCTATATATACATGAAGGGAGAAATGAAGCGGATCAAATCGTCTCGATCCCTCTCCTGCCTGTCTGTCACCTCCAGCACACCCAAACACACCACACACACACACACACACACACACACTCTACAAAATCCATGTTTTTTCTGCCCTTTTTGTACTTCTGCTTGTGTGTGTGTTTGTTTGGCTGGAAATAGAAGTGCCACCTCAGCAGGTTGCACCATGGGAAAGTGGAGCAGATCAGAGGGGAGGAATATAAAGACCAACCAACATCCAGAACAACCTCCACCTCAGCCTCCGCCCAGCCGTCCGCCGCCATCTTGTCCCCGTGCAGGACGTCCTCTTGTTCTAGATCGGCGCCATGCCGAGGACAAAATGGCCTCCATCTGCCTGACCGCGCACCCCGGTGTTCCTCGCTGCCCTATTTTCTGACTAACTGCAACTCAGAACCTCAGAGACAACAAGACAAAGTCCACCACGACAGCTGGAGGTGAAAACATGCAGACTGATGGTGTTCATGGATTGAGAATCATTGATTTGGAGGATTCATCATGACTTTAAGAGCAAAGAGGATCTGTGCAGAACCCCAGTCTGAGAGGGACCAGAGGATGGTCAGAACTGGTCCAAAATAAACAAATAATTTCATCTGGTCTAAGAAAGACCCAGTCTCAGATCCTGGGTCAGGTCCAGGTTACTCTGAACCAAGTGGACCCATGAAGTTTGCGTTGAGAAGATAAAACAGCACTGATTTCGTCAACAAGTCGTCCTTCCAATTCGTCCAGTGAGTGTTTTCTGTATGCGTAATGTTTGGTTAGGTTGAAGTGGAGGAACTGATTCTGGAGAAAGACAGTTGATTGATGAGTCTCATTCCCAGGTTGTAAAATAACAACGCTTTGGGTTGATTACGGATTACGGAATGAGACTCAACAAACCGAATCGCTTACTCCAACTTTAAGCTAGTTGCGAATGACTAACATGGTTGGATGTTTGGTTAGAAGAAGCAAAGACATTTTTCTTCCTCCTTTGCCTCTGAGACACAACATGTCTCCAGTCCAGTCCTTGCAGGATTCAGGTCTTTCTTTAGGTTCTCATGACACAAACGGGTCAGAGTCAATGTGGACTGAAGGAACTGAACTCTGCAGTTGCTCCTACTCACCGCGTGCATCTCATTTTTAACATGGATCCTCGGTAACTGAATGAGAACAATAAAAAAGACTGCTGGTACTATGACAAGGTACATAAAAATCACACCTTAAAGCATCTACCTTAAAATTAATCTGACAGTGCAACAGTGTCAAAATTCATTAAAAGAATATGACGATCCTGTAGTTTAAGTACAGTGAGCAGCACGTTAGCTAGTTAAAAAGAAGCAGGAGGAGATTTTTGTTTGGATAATTTTATGTTTTACGTTATGTATTATGTGATTGTGGTGGTGGAAACACTGCCGCTTTTGTCCACAGTCAACACAATATGAGTTTATTGTAGCAGCTTTAACCATGTGAAGGTCATTTAGATCTGACATCTTGGTTTACATCTATTTCCTATTTTCTATTTTGTTGTTTGAAATGATTCTAAAATGTTTTAACAGCAAAACAGAAAAGAAAATTGTACAAATTTGTGAGATTATGGAGATTAAACACATTAAAAGATGACACTGTAGTAGTTTTATTGTTATTTCTCCTTATCAGCATATTGTTCTCCATTTTAAGCTGTTTAATATTCTGTGTTTTAACCCTCTAAACATATATAACAGACCTGAATGTGTTGACTGAACACAGCGTAACGGTGATGAAGGTCGCTAATTAGGTATTCAAGGAAAAGTAGCTCATCATGGCCTCCTTCCTCAGCAGCAAACTGTTAATGCTGCACTTTGAACGCGAGTTCCTGATAATTTCTCCGCTGAAGAATATTCAGTCATCTGCAGGCAAAATGCACATATGCACTTTTATGTAAAACAAGGAGGCATGATGAACCATTTTTCCTTGAATCCATAGTAGCTGACCTTCATTACCATCGCTGAGGGAAACACAGAGGCCATGAATATGCTGCAGAATCCATCATGCAGAAAGGCAGAATTAAAGAGGCTTTAAATGGAGCACAATACAGAGTTTGCACAAGATGGCTGCAAAAGTGGAGGCAGCGAGTGATCTGTGAGTCTGTCAGGGATGAAATTAAACCAAAAGAAACAAAAAGATGATTATTTTGAATATTTTGTGAAGATAAAGAAACATGAAACACTGATTTTTACTACGATGATAACATGAAAATTGATGCCACAGATATTTGTGTGAGATTTTGCTCAGTTATTTGTTGTTGTAGAGGAAGAGGAGGTATATAAGAGCAGCAGCAGGAGGAGGAGGAGGGATATAAGGAGCAGAATGAGGAGAAAGAGGATGGGGAGGAAGACAGCAAAGTAAGAAGAGCAATAAGAGCAGCAGAAGGAGGAAGAGGAGAAGTGGAAGGTGGAAGGAGAAAAAGAGGAAGGTTCAGGCAGATAAGAGAGTCCAGGCCTCTTCCTCCTGCTGCTGCTGCTGCTCCTCATCCTCCTGCAGGAGGTGATAGAGGAAGAAGAGGAGGAGGAGGAGGAGGCGCGTTCACTGGGCCACATTGTTCAGAGATGATTAAAAACCAGCGAGAGGAGAAACGCACGACGCCTCGCTGGCTGTTTGTCAGCCGAGACACGGAGAGGGAGATAACTGAGAGTGTGTGTGCATGTGTGTGTGTGTGTGTGAGAGATCCTCATTACCTCCCTCTGTGGGAGATAAGAGTGTGTGAGGCTGCATTGTGCATGCTTATAAAAGTCTGTCCTTATCAAGTATGCATGCACACACACTCTTAAACCAAAATACACGCATGCTAACACACACACACACTCTCGGCCCACGTGAAGAGCGGCTGCCAGCGATAATTCGACACAACTGTGTTGAATCCGAATGGAGAATGAATGAGGAGTGGAGAAATAGATGGAGGGAGAGAGACTCCAGCAAAAAGAGACCTAAAGAGAGACAGACAGACAGTAGGTGTTTCCATCCACACGTTTTTATGCACATTTTCAATTTGTGCAGGAAAAAAATGCAGAAAATTGGAAAAAAATCTCAAAATACTGCAGCAAAATTTTCCGCCTGGCTGGAGTGGAAAACTTTGTGTATCGATTAAAACAAATGCAATGGAAACAGATGAATAAATTAAGACGTAAATACATCAGATCTGTGTGGAGCAGTGAGGAGACTCTACCCTTCCTCATATTAACTGACATGCCCCCAGTTTGGAGAGGCAGCAGGAGTACTTGTGTAGGAGGCTAAAACATATTTTATTGAGTATTTTCACCACGTTACCTTGCTGTCAGACAGATTTTTCTGACAGGAAACCACCATTATATGAGCCAAATATCACTCTCTGCAATCCAGCCAAACTCAATTGGCAAAAATAGTGATTTTAATATGCAGAACATGGGAGCTGTTGAACTACCGCTGCCTCAAACTGTTAGTTTGTTTGTGTGACTGTGTGATTTCAGTGTTTAAAAGGGTCAGTTTGGAGTCACTGAAGTCACACAATAACTCAAAATAACGAACCAATCAAGGCAACAGTAGACCAGCGACTCCTGTGTTCAGTGAGATAAAATGAAGGTCTTTGTCAGTGGAGTTTGGTTGGTTTATAACAGTGGTTTCTCAGAAAAGGCTGTCTAACAGAAATGTAGAAATATAGCGTACATTTAAACTGTAAACAAAGACATCCCCTTTTTCTTTTATCAAGGTTCCGGTTGGATCTCTTTCCGTCTGTGAAAAGTTCCAGCCACAACCCCCTAAGAGAGGTTCTACAGCTTAATCCTAACCCAAGAAGCTACCTAAGGGGTTCTACCAAGAACCCTGTTCTAATCAAAGGGTTTCATCTAGTTCTACTGAGAACTCTTCTATATTCCAAGGATTAAATCTAGAACCCACCGAGGGAAATGTTTTTCCATCGTTTGACTTTTGACTGGAGCTCTTTTAACTACATCATCTCCTCGTGTCCTCTTCTAAAGAATTAGCTCCACCAGCTGTTTATCTCCACCCAAATCCTCGTAAACGCACGACCGTAATGGATGGAACCACACATCACTTTGCATTTTCTTTTGCCAATTTCCTCAGAATCAGGACAAATGAAGGTAGAGAGGGACTGACAGAGATGGAGAGGATGGAAAGAGGAAGTGGTGTGTGTGTGTGTGTATCATCCAATGGTGTGACAGAAAACACTGCCCTGCAGCCAAAACAGCACTCCCTCTTTCTCCCTCCACCTTTCTTTCCCAAACAGCTCTGTACCTTCCCTCTCTCTCTCTCTCTGAGTCTCTCTGAGTCTCTCTGAGTCTCTCTGAGTGGAGGTTGTGAGCACGACGCTGCAGGCAGTGATTCGCTCTCTGGGAGAAGCAGCCTGCTGTACCGAGCGGAGCAGGTGTGTGTGTGTGTGTGTGTGTGTGTCCATACATACAGCATATATATAATAATTCTCACATGAACAGAACATCTGCCTGCAGCTGCTGTTTGTCCTGAAACTAAACATTTGTTTCCACCACAGTCTCGTGTCCTTTTAGCGAGGCAGCTTTAAACACATCATGTTTGATCTGCAGCTTCTGACCAATCAGCACGGGTTATTTAAACAGAGGACTGTCCAGTTGTTCTCGACATGTTCTGCATTTAAAGTCGATATTGCTTACCAGCAAAGGTTTTTCACACAATTGTACTCGTATGATCGTGTGACAACAAACATCTTGAATGTTGAATCTAGCCGAACGTGTGTGGACACACTTTTGTGCCTCCTAGTATGAAGGGGAATCTTCTGTAATGTTGGACATGACAGTGTTTTTTCAGCTTTGTGTTTGTTTCTTTCCTGTTTCAACGTGACACAAAAACAGC
>JAJHUR010082729.1:0-10665 GCA_027495735.1 Lutjanus campechanus
TGGACCCCCGGGGGCCATCTTCAGGCTCTGCAGTTGTCCACAAAAATCCAATAAAATCCAAGAGTTGGGTTTTTCCAATGAGATCCGCTTTCCAGTTAAATCCTTCTGAGAAAGATTCTCCAGCAGGGTTTGAGATCTTTCCACTGTTAAGGGTTTGTAGCAGGTCAACAGGTCAACTCGCCAAAATCCAAGTGAAAAGGGGACAGTAGACTGGTCTGCAGGCCCTTATATACCCGGCCAGCGTTCTATTTCCATGACACCTGCTGGCGCACGTGCGTGCGTGTGTGCGTGTGTTGGCAATTTTTTAAAAATGTATTTGGAAATTTCAACAAGTTTTTAGTATAGTAGAGTATTACAGTAATATATCTGATGACCCCCGCCCAAAAAAAGTCAAATTATTTTATCTGTTCTAATACACAGCAAAATCCATAGTGTGAATTTGTGTTTTTTCATGACGAAATCACTTGAACAGCCACATTGTCATTTTAGGCGCTGTCCTTGGTGCTGAAGATGCAAAAACAATAAAATGTCTCCAAAACTCACTACTTCTGACATGACAGGTAGTGTACATAGGCTAGATCAAAAAACATCAGCAGAAAAACACAAGTCCCGCAAACCAACAGCAAGTGGCGATCACCATGGCCGAAAAAACTTCGCATAGGCCTATCGGAAATAAAGAAATAAAAACAAGACAGCTGTTAGCAACTAAAGCTGTTGCTGCTGCAGCTACTAGTATTAGGCTACTGCTGTTATCCAAACTCAATTAAAGGAAGCAAAGATTGTTTAACCTATAATTCCGCATTATGTTGCCTTCTTTCCACAGCAAATAAATTATTTCATCAACGAGTGGCTCAGAAATGCCATCTAGCAAAAGTTAAATATTTTCACCATCATTTTAGTAATGAAATTGTACTTTTTGCCTCACGTATGATATGCAAGGTGCGCGCGCACACAAGCAGGATCTTGACTGGCTGCTGTAAAATTCATGTACTGTGATTAGCTGTTGTAAAAAAAAAATGCCTATGCTTTGATTGGCTGTTGTAAAAAGCTTCTGTGTTGTGACTGGCTGTTGTGAAAACCACCAATGCTGTGAGTGGCTGTTGTAAATACCCCTGTGCTTTGATTGGCTGTAAACACACCTGAGTTGTGGTTGGCTGTTGTAAAATCCCCCTGTTTTGTGACTGACTGTTGTAAAAGCCCCCTTTGCTGCGATTTGCTGTTGTAAAATTCCCCTTTCCACGTTAGATAGTTGGTAAAACGTAACAATCTATTCTTTGTTTGTTAGGCTACATGATCTGTTTGTTTTATTTTATACATTTTAATTCATAAAAATTTGTTTTGTCTTGAAACCATTGTGGTGACTCATGTTTGTTGTTCATATTTTTTACTGTAGAATGAGTGGGTGGTGAGACAGTCCTGGTGGGGTAGTGTGGTGGCAGTGGTGTTGGGGGGGCACCAAAACCTAATCTTGCCTAGACCAGCAAAATGCCTAAAGCCGGCCATGAGCCAGGGGAAGTCTGAAACCAATAATGTCAGCTGGTGCCGTTAACACAGTTTCATCACTTTAATACTGAGCATGGTCACAAACCCACCTAGCTACCTAGCTAGGTAATGTTAGCATGTGCAGCCTTGTTAAGCTTAATAAATAAAAGATATTAGTTGATTTTTTTATTTCTATATTCTATACAACTTATTCACATGACATATTTTATATTTATACTTTGGAGCTCCATAACTGTGGGTCTCAACAGACGACAAATCCCTAGGAAGCCTGTATCAGGTGAGTTTCAATACTATATTTATGTAGTTTCATATTAGAAATGTTGATGGACTTCATACTGAGTTATACTATTCATTTTTCCAAAGGCCATAAGTATTTTTAATAGTAGTATATATATATTTTTTTTAAATTTAAATGTAGTTTCTCAGATCAAATTCATGTGCAATCAACAAGGTTAGCTGGACAGTTTAATCAGTTTAATGATTGTGTGAAGAAAACGCCAGCTACAAACCTATTCAAGACCTTATAAGTGAAAGTATTATGAACATTATTACAGTATGTTATGGATCATAAAAGGTATTTTTGTGACTCGAGACTATACAGTAGATCATAGATATTATCAGGAAGTGATATCCATAGGTGCTACTGGAGTTCACAGCTCTGTCTGTGACCTAGATTGCATATCTATGAACTGCACATAGATGAACTTCTTCAACCTCAATCAAGCCTACTATTTTTGGAGGATTTTTAGAATAGTTTGTTGCCCCTCTATCTTGACATGTACAAGATGCTTATAACAGGTAATCTTTAAATATTACAAGTAGGTAAACCTGATGAAGGCAGGGAATGAAATGACCTAGAAATTAAGTGAGTTCTGAAATTGGAAGCACAGCTGTAATCTTCAAAACCTATAAAAAGAAATCACTGTGTTCTTTGATGCATGTCCAAATGAGTGTAAGTGGGGCACAGGTCAGGTGGCGGCCTGTGCGTTGACCCCGTCAGTCCTTGATAGACTGGTACAGGCTGAGTTAATGACTGAGGTAAACATGATAAATGTCATTCACCTCAGCATTTCCACGTCTCTGTGCAGCTGCTCAGTTTAACTAGTCTTATCGCCGCCACGTGGAGGGAACCTAGATCCCTCGGCATGGGAAGTCCACGGTCACTGTTTTTTTTTTTTTCCAAATGCAAATTTAGCTCAAAAAAGGGAGGGTCAAGGCTGAGCTTGTCGTGAAATCCTGATAAATAGGGCCTGAGCTTATGGAGTCTTGTGGAGGCACATGTGACACAGAGAGCACTTTACGGACACTTTTTCCTTCACGATGTTTCCTCTGGAAGACGTTCCACACAGCACTTGCTCTGGTTTACATGATCAGCATCCAAACACTATCCTTTACAACATCTTGAGCGGGAGGGAGAGTGGCTACCTCAACACGAACCTGAACCGCAACGCAACCACAGCACACAACTGCCACTGTGAGCAGAGGAGGACGGTTTGCCTCAAGGACCCGAAGGCCACCTGCCAAGTCGCCTCCAGCGTGCTGGTCAAAACCATCCGCTTTGTGAGAAGTTTACCATCCTTCAGTCAGCTCCCATCAGAGGATCAGTCACTGTTGTTAAGACACTGCTGGGTTCCTTTGTTTGTTCTGGGGCTGGCCCAAGAAAAGATCATCTTTGAAGTGACTGATGCACCAAATTCAAGTATCCTCAGACAGATCCTGCTCGGGCCAACGCTCACTGAACAGGAGGATGACCGACCGACGCTGGCTGAAGTCCACAAATTGAGAACTTGCTTGCATCATCTGTGGAATCTGGATCTCAGTCCGAAGGAATACGCTTACCTGAAGGGTGCTTTGTTATTTAACCCAGGTAAGACACATCTTTATTAGTTTGTCTTTCAACAGCAGTGCTGATTAGATTGTTGGACATGTGATATGATTGTTCTGTATGGAAGTATCACTGCCATTCCACAATCTTTTTTCACGTTTTAACAAGACATTTTTATGTTATAACAAAATATTATATAATACAAACTTATCATGTTATAACAAGGAACTTTTCTTATTATAATAAATACTATGTATCTTGTTATAATGTGAAAAGTTTCAAGTTCTAATGTGATTATTGATAGGGTTGTTTATGATTAATGTTTTTATGGTAACGGTACTAAACCAGTGCTTTTAAAATGGCACTGGTGCCTAAACGTCGTCTGAACCGATAACTAAAATGACAGTCAACGACATGAATGAATTTTTGTCCCACCCAGTGCTGGAATTATTTCAGTGGAAATACAGCTACTCTTTAGACTGTTTAGCTTGGCCTTTTAACCATGTTTAAGGTAGCAACTAGCTAATGGCTAGCATTACCTGATCCCAGAGCCATGTAGAGAGAATTCTGCTGTAATCTTAGCTAATAATGGAAAATGTGTTGATGCTTCTGTTGTCTGAAACATTTATACCAGAAGGCAACTATGTTAATAGTTAACAGCTCAGGACATTGTAATGAGGCACAGTCGTTTCTGTAGGTACCGGACGTTTAAACTGGAGTTTACCCAAACCTACTTACTGTTGTAACACGAAATGTTTCACTGTATAAAGTGATAACGTATTGTTCGCTATAACAAGAAACTTTTCTTCCAGTAACAATTTATCTTATGACGTGAAATGTATTTTGTTATAACAAAAAAAAAGTATGTTACGACAAGAAAAGTTTCTTGATGTATGCGATAAGTTTGTATGTCGTAATATCGTCATAACAATAAACTTTTCATGTTATGATGTGACACTGATCTGTTTTTCTTTTTCTGGTGTTGCAACAATATGCTGCTGTAGTTCCAATATGATACCAGTATGCCTCCGATACAGCCTAAAATGCTGGATTGGTATTGGCCAGTATGTGAGTCTATGTCCCAGTATCAAGTAATTTATTAGGCCCGATAAACAGTAGCATTATTATTTTATACATTATATTGTTAAAATGAGAAAAATCTTGTTAGACTGTGAGAACTTGGTGTGTCATAATAAAATATATATCTTGTTATAACGTTGAACTTTTCATGTTATAACATGATACGTAACCAATTCTTTTAGCTGGCGTGGCAGCAACAAGCTGCTGTAGTTCCGAATCTTGATACCAGTATACCAGTATAACAGTACCAGTATTGGAAATGCCAACAATACAGCCTAAAACGCTGGATTGGGTATCAGGTATGTGAGTCTATGCACCAATACAATATCACAGAATTTATAAGCCCCAAAACAGGACCCTGTTGCATCCCAGCAGCGCCCCATACACCAAAAACCCAGGCCATACAACAATGTTAGCAACAGTACCACATCCATACAGGATTAGCAGTATACAGCTCTTTAAAAATAATAATACCATATAAGTATATATTGTTTAAATGCACTGCTATTAAATCAGTTCTCGGTATCACCTGATACACAAAGTTCGGGCATCAGAATCGCTACTGGGAAGAAATAAATGCTATCGGAACATCTCTAATACCTGATATGAGCTTAAACAGAAACTTCTCATTATCTGTTACAGCTGTTGAAGGACTGAGCACCTCGCTGTTCATTGAAGGCCTCCAACAGGAGGCTCAGAGGGCGCTCCAAGAAGTCATCCACCTCCTGCACCCAGAGGACCCTGTTCGCTTCAGCCACATCGTCCTCGCAGCTTCAGCGATTCAGACCATCAGCCACAGCCTGGTCACAGAGCTCTTCTTCAAGCCAGTTATTGGCAACACAAACATGTTACATTTATTAACAGAGATGCTGTTTGTGCAATAAGATCCCTTATATATGTGAGTGTTGTAATATGTAATTTTATACAGTGAACCTAGTTTGAAAAGCAAATGAAATAAACCCTTTAATACCTTTTTTTTTTATTTGATGTGGTTTTAAGAATTGCTTGACTTCTGAAAAAGCATAAAAATAAACATGCATGAACAAATTATCCCATTTTAGGTGCAATGGAGGGGGAATTCACAAGCAGAATGGCCTCATCTTAAAAAATGCATACTTTGACTCCCTCATGTGGCCATTTGTGGCAAACAAAAAGCAAACATGTTCTTTTTTTTGTTTCACTTCATTTACTTTATTGTTTTTACAATGAGACATCAGTTAAAGGATGGCTTACACACATATTTGCTGAAAATATAAAGTACCGTACCTTGGTGAAAGGCATAAGCATTACACTTTGGAACTCAGGAAACCTTTTGAGGAAAATTGAATGAAAAGAAAATGCTATGCTTGAGCACACAGTTCAACCAGCTCAGTATAATAAGAAGTATATTAGCATAGCTAGAGTTAACTGTTTCTATGACACAGACACATTCATCACCTCCTAAAGAGTCGAGCTGCTTTTTCTGCTTATTGGTCGAAACCAGAGCAACCAGTTTCACACCATTTCATTATAACCACCCCCATGTTGCAGCCAAAATTCTTGACTCAGATATAGATCCTTCTAGACTAATCTGCACAAGCCTACAATATGTCTATTAGCTACCCATGTGCATTAACTGAAGGCACTACAATAGGGTCCATAACCAACAGTAACCATAATCTAATGCTGATAAGAAGCTGAATAAATTCCACTGAGTCAGCTGGCCAAATTCCCATCAGCACCCGGAAGCAAGAAAACAGACATTCACTTCATGAGTCACTTTGGGATAATGTCACTAATAAATATTAGTTATAGCACATGATACAACCTAAAGTCTAGCTGCAGTTCACACCGGCTTTAATAACATTCAATTTGAGCTTGAGTTACAGACAGGACAGCCACAAACAGTGCCCAGAATGCACCTGGTTAACTTATGAGCTATCTGCTTCATATGAGTTTCATGTTATTAAACAACTAATAATCATGTGCTATGGGAAAAAAAAAAAAAAAATCACACTCCACATACATTGTATGAACATCATGAAAGTCACAATGGGGAAAAAAAGGATTTTTGATTAAAAAAAACAAACAAAAAATTCAAAATCCTCTTATAAGCTTTTCCGTACCTTTATCTTAGCGGGGAAAAAATAGATTTACTTACTTTCTTGCCAAGATAAAACTATCTACAGTAAAAATGTACCAACGGCTGACAGCCAGTTAGCTTAGCTTAGCACAAAGACTGGAAACAGGGAGAAAGCTAGCTTAGCTTGTCTGCAAACACCTTTAAAACTCACTCATTAACGTGTTATATCTCATTGTTAATAAGTACAGAAAAAGAACCGTACAGCTGTAACAAATTGTGCCAAGAAATAATTTGGAGAGTAACCTGCAGTAAAACTGCAAAATTTGACAAAATTTGATGTTGATGTGAGGTAGTGTGGGGTCACGGAAGTTATCTTCCTTTTTAAACAACCGCCATAGCTGAGGAAAATATGTCTCGGGTTTTACTCATTTTAATATGGAAATGCTTTAATGAGCTCCAGAGGTGTTGCTTGGCAGATTTTTTGCTGTGTCTCAATTTGCATACCTTTTTACTTCCTGTTCTGAGTGCACAAGTGCCTTCACATTGAGGTTTACAGAAAAACAAAGAGCGCTGTGAGTACACCGATGTACTAAAACCGGCCAAAAAGTTGCCAGTAAAACACTGAACACTTCTCGCCCTCAACGGTCGCCATCTTGTCTACGTAGCAGAAGAGGCGGGGCTACCACACTTGTGAACACGGCAGCCCAGGTGGCCGAGAAAGCAGCCGCGGTGACAGTGGCCACGGTAAACACTGAATTATACGGATAAACGTCATTCATGTGTTTCTGTCATTAAGTACCACTATACTGCTGTTGGACTAAAGCCAGCAACACGTTTATTTGGTTGAGTTTTGGTGCATTTTCAGCCAGTAGGTGGGAGGTGGGAGGGCTAGCCCGTTGTCAACGGATATAATGGCGTATTTTTAACCTCCTGAGAAACAGAGGGCAACCAAAAGCAAATAAAAATAAAAGGGCGTTCATGTTGAATGAACCGAAATTGCTTCGATCAGTATTTCTGTCCTCGATTTGAGAGAGCACTACCCTCTCAAAATTCACGCACTATGCAAGTGAGTGCATACTGTGCAAAGTGTACTACATGACAGTGTACTAACGGAAGTGTCTGAAGTGAGACACAGCATTTATTACCAGGCTAGCTGTTTCCAGACTATATGCTAAGCTAAGCTAACTGGATGTAGTGTGAAACCCCCCTGCAAGAAAGCAAATAAGCGAATTTCCAAAAATGTACCACTATGCACACATAAAACAACTCCACCCAATATTATAATTACAGGTTTTTGAACCATTGTATAAAACAGCTTTGTTTTCCTGACAATTATTGTTAATTCATCCTTACACTATTGGCACTTTTAGGTATTCTTGACATCAATATGAAACATAATAATCGAAACTATCAGAACATAATTTCTGATCATTAATCTTAAATCACTCATGTACATAATGTGATACATAACCACTTAATTAAAAGAATACACTTTAAAAATCACACAAATTTGTTAAAAATCAAATCCATGATAATGAAATGTGCCAAAAAAAAAATACAACTCTGTATTTTATTTTTTTTACAGAACTAAATCAAAATGTCTCCTTACATAACAACAGCAGAATAATCTGACCAGGTCAGGTTTCATGAACATAACTCAGTTCTCCTTCAAGGACGAGGGGACGGTTAACCGTGATAAAATATCTATGAGCCACCGAGAGCTGCTGGTGATATCAATAAAGCAATCCTTCAAATATACACATAATATTTATCAACCATAAATATCTACACACAGAGCCCTGAGTTCACTGAAGTCCTTCAGACAATGTGAATTTTCACATTTTCATGGCTCGCCTTTACAAACAGCGAAGCCATTGTCTCTACAAAGAGCTTGGCTCAGCCACAGACTCCTGTGCAAGTAGTGTCGCCTTTCAACGTCCCATATGTGACCTTGTGGACACAGCACGACAAATAATTCAAGCATAGATCGCCGGGTGTGCCGCAGGAATCATGTTCTCACAGAGGTGCGAATTAGAGGGACACCTGAAGAATTCGTTTCTGTGGGAGAGTAGGCTGTTGGAGAACTAGAGGTGTGACCTATGAGAACAGAAAGAGGACAGAAAATAACATGGTAATTTCTAAACGTTCATATGAACGGGAGACTGAGTATTAGTTCTCCTCACTGACATCTCTATTCACAGTGCCCTGCAACTTGAAATCATTTTACACTCAAATCTAGGATATTTTAATTTTAAAAGAGTAACAGTATGTTGGAAAGATGAACAATTTCTTTCAGTCTTTCAGATGCTTGAGTACATGCACACAGGTGACCCGATACACATTCCTGACAATGGTTTCACACTATTCCACTGATTTCCAGGTGGCAGTAATGTACAAAGAAACGCAGCAATGCATCCGCAAAGGCAGAGAAGAAGAAGAAAACTGCTGACAAGTAACATGGGCTGTGTTCGAAATCACAAACTAACTTATTAGTTAGTATTCACACTAAGTAGAGCTGCAACAATTAATCCATTATTAAATCAATCTGGAACTATTTTGATAATCTATTAATTGGTTTGGGTCTTTTTTTTTTTAAAGAAAAAAAAGGTCAAAATTCTGAATATCTTTGGGTTGTGAGTACAACAAGACATTTGGAGATGTCGTCTTAGGCTTTGGGAGACACTGATCAACATTTTTCACCATTTTTCTGACATTTTAAAACATACAACTATTAATCGGGAAAATAGTCGTTAGTTGCAGCCCTAAGGAGTACGATATCAAATTGAGAACATAGTGCATTCAAACTACACAATCAGTGGATTTTGTGTACACAAGAAATTCCAGGATGTAGATTACCGAAATTTTCTGAATATGTACTGTGAGCTTACTGGACACACTCAAACACTGCAAAATGCATTGCACTGCCCAATGAGTGTAGCAGCACACTGTGGCTGGTATAGTTGGATAAAAGAAGTAAGAATGATGGCGAGTGAAGGTGAAGCAGCTACTCAGGACCCAGGATGTTAACATACAGACATGTTTTCTTTCATCTGGAGAACAAGATTTTTTGGCCAGGGCATCTCTGCAGCACTACAGCACCTCATTATAATGCTGTTTTCTCACACATTTTTCCCTTTAAAAAAAATAATTGAGATTTGATTCTGGTTCTGTGACTTGGTTACTGCACTTGGCCATACTGCGATTTTACTGCAATTGTGATTATTTGTGCACTAGAAAAAATATTTTTAGCTAAAATATTTAATAAACATTCAACAGTAGATAGATAGAATGTGAATTTATTAATCAGGTTTCAATACATTTTGAGTTTTGGACTATACAGTCTCTGCTCTGGTGTTACTGGAAATGTTCAGCCTCTATGTTACAGACGCTCTAGCATCCTCCATCAGCTGTGCCTCTGTGAGCGGGACACGGCACTACTAGCTTAACAGTACATGTGAAGTTTGCTGACGTAGTAGCTATATCTCAATTACTTAAGACTGAGCTTGCACAGCAGTTTGAAGTCTGTACGTGTGATATTTATTCAGTTTGGGAAATCCCACTATCTCTAGAAAACGTTAACGTTAGTTCAAGTTGACTGTCTGGCTCAACAGGGACTAGAAATCATCTGCTGTTAGGTCATTACTAACGGTAAAGTAAGCAAGCGCCTCAGTTCTGACCACGTGATTGTCGTGCCAATAATAACGATAAATCACACCTTCTCATGTAATACTGCTTAATTATAGCTTAATCTGAGTGAATGTGTTTTGCTAAAATAAAATAAAATGAGGGTGAGAGACATTCAACAATTTTATTTGGCATATTGCCATATATCATTTTAGCACGGCAACTTATACAGTGCAGTCGTGGTTAAGAAATTCTCTCACACTGGCAGCTTTATGCAGGTTGCTGTCCAGGTGAATGTCTTCCTTTGCAGGTGCCAGGGACTGTCATGTCCCCTTGAACGCCTTTGCTTTAGCGTCTCAATTCATTTCAGACTCTTCCTTGCTTATTTTTGTCACAGCACACCTGAGCTCTGATGACACATCACAGTAGCAGGTGAACAGGTTGCAGGCATCAAGTTGAAACAAGCCACTTATGACACGATGTTGCAGTCGAGAGACTTCAGTTAATCCTATTTTGAATGTTTGCACGAGCAAACAAAATGTAAGAAAGATTCAGGATAAGATTACAAAAA